>JSYV01000571.1:0-156138 GCA_000787455.1 Evansstolkia leycettana | reverse complement strand
CGAGTCTGGTGGAATTCGAAAGGGGTGATCGGCTCGGGGGGGTTGATCGGCTCGGTCGGGGATTACGTTAGTTAATCGGACACCGAGCCGGCCACCCACCAACAACAGTAATATATTGAAGAATTAAATATCTTGCAGCAGCACACAATAATTGAAGCTATATACAGCTAAAATAAATTGATTATTTATTAGGACATTGAACTCTAGTATGAACAATCATATTGCAGTCACTGCACTGCGGTGGTGCACGCTTTCTGTGTCCTGAATCTTGCTGTTCCACTACCTCTATCTGCAACTGCTGCTCTGCTTCCTGGGCACGACGCTGGCCTTCAGCACCTGTTAAGATGCCTCCAGTAGCAATATAAGATCTAGCTGCCTCTCGCTTCCTTTTTTTATGTTGATTAGCTGCACGGAGCTCCTTAACTTCCTCCCTAAGAAGGATAACTTCATGCATTGTCATCTGATAGCCCTTTGCTAATTGTTGAATAGCTCGACTTGGTGGGCTCTGTGAATGACGCCCAAGCAGAAGTTTAATTAGCTGTATTTGATGCTGTAGATCCTTAGTTGAATGCGGTGTCTGTGCAGCCCAGCTAGCTGAGCTATAAGAAGAACCTGGTGGTATTGGTGTCTTCAATTGAATATTAAGGCGTGAGAGCACCCTATCTGGCTGCTAGGGTACTAAACCAGTAGCTGTAAATCCACTGTAAATATTAGATGTGGATAGAGCTCATACATGTGTATACTGATATAGAGCTAGGAAATCTAGCTTGTCAATATAATTGATGCCAAGCTGCATGCAGGATTGAGTCTGCTGTGTCGCGGGCTACGCCCGTAGATTACTCGGCTTCGCCTTCGCCTCCGCTGATTGGTTCGATATGCTTGGTCACGTGACCATGATAGTTGATAGTCGCGTCTATCGGCGCGTAGGACCTCTTTCTTTCTCCTCCCAGCGAATCCTTTCTGTATGCTCTACTAGTTAGATAATAAAAGGCTTTGGCCCTCTACATGCTGGCCATATATCTACTTTAATGGTGTAAAGCAGCCAACATCAAGTGGTTGTAGCAGGTGTGATGAATGTGGTGGCATATATAGTGGTATGATTTGATGCTCAGTGCAAAACTGGTCAAATTCTGCAGTAGCATAGCTATGGTGGCCATCAAGGATCAATAGGTGATATATCCCAATCATACGCGCTGCTGTATGCTTATCAAAAGCCTTTTCCAACTAGAGCATGCCCAGCTCATCATTGGTCCATCCACTTTCGCTCACACTAATTACCCAATCATGTGGGATATGTTGATACCACATAGATTGATGTTGCTTGCCAGCGAAGATGATCATTGATGGCAGAGCCCAGCCAGTTGCATTAATTGCCTCAATCACTGTCACCCATTCCTGATTGCCTAGCTGTAGGGCCCTAACACGGCTGGTACGGTGCTCAGATCCAGTGACAACCTTTGCTGTAGATATCACGCCCATTTGAAAGCCAGTTTCATCAAAGTCGTAGATATCTTGTTCGAGAATGCCGTATCTTTGGATGGTATTATGAACAAGCTGAAACCATTCTCTCATAATCTTTAGATCCTCACATTAAGCCCGTTGATAATCATATCTGCAGCTGTATTTAGACTGAAGCTCATCATGGCATTTGATAAATCTTGTCACCCATTTCTCACTAACAGTTGCTGGTTGAGATGATGCTGCTTTTAGCTGATCAGATAGTAAGAGATTGGCCATATTGCGTACAGTAGCTATACGCGGTGGTAGGCCCCATTGATCCATATCCAATATCCATTTGATGAGCGAAGATTCTTCAGTAGGAGTGAGCTTTTGACTATTTGGTGCTGCATCAATGCGCGCGGTGCGGCCATGAATGCGGTCCTGAAGTGTGGATCAAGGCACCCCATATAAGTCTGCAGCTGCCCGTATGCTTGATGTCTGGCCAGTTTGATAGGCTCTAATTGCAAGCAAAATACGGCCCTCTCTATGAGCCGCTGAATCTGCTGTTCTTGGTGGCATCTTTGCTAGTTGAAGCTGTTGAGCGCGTCGTGTTGTTTGGTGAGTGGCCGGCTCGGTGTCCTGGCCGGCTCAGTGTCCTGGCTGGCTCGGTGTCCGATTACGTTAGTTAACTCGTTACACCCAACTCCCACAAGCGCCTCATGCGCTGGTTTTCCTTGCTCTGAATCTGAATCAAAATGTTGTCAGTATTTATTATGGGAAATCTTCTCTAAGAGAAGAAAATGGCACTTGTACACGGTTAGCACCGCAATGGGCGATCTCTCTATCCATTTATCCACTACAATAACGGAGAACCTTTCATTCTGAATCGTAAAATACAGTTCGTAACTTCGTGAACGCTCAGAAAAGAGATGGCAAATATAAAAGATAGCCAAGCTTCTTCAAATCAGAAAAAGGATTCTTTCTTGTTCGCGCACTCTCTATACCGTGGCGACGCAACGGCTCGTAAACCGCAGGGCCCGACTCAAGCGCTTGTGTTAGCAGCTCGCCTTTCTTCAGCAGCTTCCGCTCGTAGAAACCTCCCGACTTCCCGTTCGGCTTCCGCAGTCTGACCTGAGATCTTCTTCCGGTTGGCATTCCCGAACAGACATTGCCACAAGTCGTCCTTTCGTACGAGTTCACCCCCGTATGCGCCTCCCGTCATAAGCTTCGCGAGGGTTGCATCCTGCATCTCCAACGAGTTCGCAGAATCAATCGCTGTCTCGGTCAAGTTCTCAACAATGGTTCCGGTTCCGTTGCTGAGCATCGACGAGTCGAACTTTTTGCCCTTCTCCTTCTCTAGGATGTGCGCGAGGCGGCGGGAGACCGAGATGTCATAGATTGATTCCTCCACCGTGTCAGAGACAAGGTACATCCACACGGTGGTTGGACGATATTGACCAATACGATGAACACGAGCAATAGCCTGAAGCTCAATCGCTGTATTGATAAGTGGCTCGCAGAGGAAAACATGGGTCGCATTGATGAGATTCAACCCAGATGAATGGGCTTTCGCGTGCAACAGGAAACATTCAATCTGTGGGATGATAAGTAAGAAGGAATAAACTTCTTGGGTTAGTTTCAACTTACCGCAGGATCACTCTTGAATCGTTCTATGCCGTCTTTGTTGTCCACGCTACTATACCCGATCCCAAACCTGAAGAAAGCACTTCCTAGCACTAACAAAAAGTGTCTATACTGAGAGAAAATAATCGACTTGGCACCCGGATCGTGCTGACGAAGCCATATGATATGGCGTGCCAACGTGTCTATCTTCGTTCCGTATGAACCTTCGAGGTCGATGTTCTTGATTTCCCGGAGAAGCCCAGAGCTCACGTCTGTATATATGGAATTCCTCGAAGGCCGCACGGACTCAAACTTGGTCGGCGAGTTTTCTTCCTGCACGACTAATTCCTGGGGCTTGTAGGTGATTTGGTGGAAATCATTCGCTTTCAGACGCTTTTTACAAGTCGGGCACGTCCGATGTTGCCGCCACCACATGCCCAAGCAATCCTTGCAATACTTATGGCCACAGACTGTCAGAACGCCTGCGGATGTGTTAGTTAAAGTTGAAGAGTAACTGACAGTAGGAAATGAGAGCTTACCAATTTCGAAACCAGATTGACAGATGATGCACATTCTCGACGCGTCATCAGACCCGGACTCATCTCTTAGATGAATCAAATATCGACGTTTGGCTTTGAGTGCCGATATCTTCTCCTCTATGACAGCTTCTTGTTGAAGCTTCTTGTTGAACAATGCTTCATCCAAGGGTTTACCGATGCTCTCCTCATCATAAGGAGCGACCGTATCCGAGATCTGCTGCAGCTGGCGATAGTATTCGAGACGGCTGTTCATTGTATCACGAAACATCTCTACTTCTCTCTCCAATTGCGAAATCGTCTTAGCCTGTTCGTTAGCCATCTGGCTGGCATTCTGGAGAACATTGTTGACGATCTCGAGTTCAGCACGCGCTCGAGAGCTTCCACCGCTCTCTTGCCATTCGAGAGAGGTTGCAAGACTTCGAAGCTCGCTGATGATTCCACGAAGCGACCCAAGTTCGGGATCAAGCTTTAACTTGCTGCGAGTTTCCATGACTGATAGGAAGAGAGTTGGCGAAGGACCTTCACCCTTCTGTGCCTGGATAATTCCTCCTTTGACCTCGTGAGCGATGAGAATGTTTTTCTGGCCAGTAAGAGCGTCATTTCGATCAGCGAACATGGCGCGCAGTGCCTCCATGTAGACATACATCTGGTCTTGATGCTTGGTTGACTTCTCGTACTCATTGCCCTCCAGCTCGGCGTCTTCTTCTTGGTCGATCAGCGACTGCGTCAGCAACTTGATCATGATTTCCTGCCATTCCTTGTATTGAGCGGCGTGACGGTTCATAGCCTCGCAGAAATCTTCGAACTTGTTAAAGAGGCGGTAAGATTCAAGCCCTCTGCTATACAGCAACGGTTTCATCTTGGGGATGTGTACAAATTGCTTCTTGTTCCACTTTTCCTTGATCAACTTGATATATCGACCCACTCTCCGAGACACATCCGTCAGCATTTCCTTCCGGATCAATTTCGCGGCTTCATATGCATCTTCTTCTTGTCGTTCAAGAGCCTTGAATTCCTCCGATTCAGGTGCCGTAAGCTTCGGATCTGTCTTAATCTGATAGTACGCATTCCCCGTGAAGAACTTGCAGATGTGTTGAATCTCGAGAGCAGCCCTTAGTCTTGAACGATAAGCGCCGATACGAGTGTTCTTCTCAGCCTCTTCACCCTCATTATCGCTCGTAATGTCAATAGACGCCGCATCATGGTTGGATTCCGCAATAGCAACTCGGTGTTTCTCGCGTTCCAATTGTAATTGGCGTCTGCATTCGTCAACAATTTCAGTGGCCCGCTCCAAGGCGCGGAGCCACAGTTCCAGGGCCTCTGAAACCCTCTTGGCATTTTCCAGAAGTTGCCCCCGGCGTAGCTGGGATAGTAGAAGTGCACGCTCCTCTGCACGTATGAGTGTGTCATTCTGATCGATCATAACCTCAAGAACTTCGGCCACAGTGCGCAGCGGACCGCTCCCGGTGCCTAGGGCTCGCCGATTACTTCCTGCAACTTCGGGATGGAGACATGTTTGACGAAGCCTTGTCAGCCAATTTCGCATTTTTTCGACAGTCGCCGCGTCATCCGGATCCCACTCGTCATTGAGCGGCGCACCTGTGGCATCGAGGCCACACTCTTGGCACATCTGCTCGAACAGTTGTCTGTAGTGTTGCTCTTCAACAGCGGTGAAGGGAATAGTGATGACAATCCGTTTCTGAGGTGGTAAGGTGAGCTCGCCGCGAATGTGGTCTTTACTGTGCCGGAGAGCTATCTGGCGAATAATGTTGCCCATAATCCTATTGAAATAGACATGCAATCTGGTCCAGATCTGCGTGGAGTCACAGAAAGGCACATATTGCAGAAATAGCAAAAGACCAAAAAGATCACCGAGGTCCTTGCGAAGTGGTGTGCCAGTCACAGCCCAGGCCATCTGGCGAGGAATTAGACGAGCGACCTTGGCAGCGTTGCTGACACCATTTTCGATCATTTGAGCTTCGTCAAGACATACCCGCCACCATGATATTTTTACCAGAGGCGTTTTCTTTGGTTCAAATCGTTTCTCATGGCGCAAGTTTCTCTTTGGAACGTCTCCAGAGTAATGAACCTCGCGAGCGAGGATATTGTAAGTCGTCAGAACAATGTCGTGGTCAGCAATCATATCAACAACATCATCATCATCTGACATTTTCCGATAACTTTTGAGACCAGTGTAGTGAAACACACGAAGTGCCGGCGCATGCAACTCAATTTCTTGCTTCCACTGTTCGAGAATCGCCGGTGGCGTTATGATCAGGGTCGCGCCTGACTGTTTCAAGTCATCAGTGCCACCACCGGCTGGCTGACCATCAGCCAAGAGAGTTCGTCGATTCAGGCAGATGAGACTGATCATTTCCACGGTCTTTCCGAGTCCCATTTCTTCGGCGAGAATTCCGCCCCTGAGATGTCTTGCAGCATCATACCAGCCAGAGAGATCAGTTGTCGCAATCATGAAGAGATGGCTGACAAAGCAGACACGCCCATCTGCATCCACTATTCTTTCGAAGGAGCTAGGTAGATCATCGCTCGGTGTCTGTTCGACGGGGGTGACTTGTCCATTTGACTGGAGCTCCATGCCTTCTCTTTGTAGCATCCAGCGAACAGCTCTCCTCTGAAACGGATAAAGTCGACAGTAAATCAAATCGCACTTTATCTCTGCTGACGTGCTGGGGGTGTCTTTCGGAACGTGGACATTGTCATAAAAATCTCGGGGGGACCAGTGGTATCCTACTCCTCGCTGCCGTAGCCTGCCGTGCCGGTAATGGAATTCGAAAGGAGGGTCTGGTTGACCCTGAGGTATATATTTTGCAAATACCAACTGAGCCGGTTCAGATAGGCGATTGAGATCAGGGATCTCTAACGAATCTCTCCACAGAACTGTGGTTTCCAGCTGGAAGGACCTTTGGTCCGCGGAGCAATGCAAAGTCGACTGATAACACGCTACACGCGGGTTCTTGCCGTAATTCAGATCAGCCGCAGCCAGTTTCTGGGCAATTTTGAGATTTTCGCAGAACTCGAGGACTTCTGGCGTCGAGATACGCTCAGAGAAAAGTATCTCCTTGTCTGGTACGCTCCTGAGCGTCAACTCAAGCGCATCTGGCGCATCGGGCAGGTATGTGTTTATTTGAATGAGAACAGGCACATGGCAAGGTAGATCCGTCACGAAATTGCTAAAGTCAGCTTGTAGGGTTGAGTTGACTTCCGCATACTTCTAAATGCGCGGGAAAAAGAAGATTAGCATGATCAGTCACAAGGTTCTGCCTCTCACTAGAAAAAATATTCGATGACATACCAGGTCGAGAATGAACCGTGCGATGGGAATATATCCAGAAGGTATTCTAGTCGCGTTATCGCCATTTGTTTGCACGAGTCTAGGCTTGCCATCCAACAACTTGCGACGCTTGATGGGTTGGGCCTCAATTTCAAGCGCTCCGCTCCGCGCAAGAAGAGTGGCCAATAGGTCAGGTACAGCTCCTGGGCGTAGTGAGTGGTCAGTAAGCGACTTTCAACGACTTCTGAAAGGGCGTAAATCAAATTACCTGGAAATGAAGCTTCAGCCTTTACTTCAACCATCTTGCACCCCCCGTCTGCCTGCAATTGACGTTGTCGCAAGTCAAAGACACGATAGGTAGAAGTTGGACCTTATTATCACGATATCACGTGCTGATAGAGGTCTCCACTTTTAACTCCGAGCCCTGTGTGGCGTCCAGGGGTTGTTGGACTCTGGTTGGCTTCCAAGGCTCTCGAGGCTCTCTGCGTCCTGTACCGGAACCCTGATCTGCATTTCCATGGGACGGAAGAAGCAGAGAATTTGGAGAACAAAACGGAGAAGATGACTGAGATGGCAAAAAGGAAGGATGATGAGGATATCGTCTTATCATGACTACATGACCGAGTCTTTTTTTTTTCAAGGTTAAAAACCAGGGCAGAAGCACCTGTTTTGTATTGTTTATATCGCTGGGTCTGACACAAGAACACACGTTCGCTCGCTAGCTCCCACCATCAATCTCAGTGATCCGAGACCAGTTTACTTCTTTGGAGATCCCGGTCCTCTCCCCAGCATACCTCTGGGGCTGTCTCTAGCTGATGATCTCAGAGCAGCCTGAAATTCATGTTCATTAGGAGACTCGTTTTGCGGATTCGTGTCCACGATCACAGTTCCATTAATAGCGTTGACCGTCCTATAGTATGACTCCCCGTTGGAATTACTGTCAAAGACGTCGGTTGTCTCGCCCGATGAAGTAGAGTTGCTGCCTGTGACAGACTGGTAATGTGCGATTCCCCATTGATTCGTTTGCAAGTTGGATGGCCCAGAAGAGAGGGTATAGGTCGAGACGCCTGTGACTCCTGTTGCGTCGATCTGGAGACCTCTGCTCATCCACGCGTCGATTGTGAGACTATTGTCTGTGATTCCATATGTAGAATTCACTACCAAGGGATAGCTGAAGCTGGTTTTGTTTGAACTTCCATCTGACCCGTATTTTGTTATGGACAATTCGCCGGAGGTGCTCTGTTTATTGACCTGGCTTAAGCCTTGTTGGTTGAGAAGGCCATAGTTCGAATAGGACAGTCTCTGACTCCATGAAAACTGTGTCGATTCAACAGACAACGTCCTTTCAGCCACCACAGAGTATGATAAAGATTCATTCGTACCGGCCGCATTCGTGACAAGATCCCGGGTGACAGAGAATTTCGGTGGTGGTGCAACAATAGTAGGTCTGCTTTTTCCGTGACCAATCGTCTTATCATGGGAAGAATCGCCGTCCAAATACAAGAAGATATTCCCGGTAACGACCCAGTAAGAGCCAACAGACTGTGAGAGCGTTACTGTTCCGTCCGCAGAGTTCTCCAGCCCGACAACCTTAATCTCAAATGAATGAGCCTGGTTGTCAGTGAGCCATGGCAGAAACGGAGAGATATCAATTTCCGGTTGTCGGAGATCGAAGGCATCAATGCCAACAATAGGTCTCCAGAACCCGGGCGCAACCCCTCCGGTGAAAATGATTGGAAAGGGCCAAACAACACCGGCAAGGATGCCATCTATATACAGCTGTATCTCACGAAAGGGAGAGAACCCATACAATTCGCCAACAGTACTGCTAAAGCCTTCCGTGTCGGACGAGAGAACATTGGACCACCAGAACTCCTCTGTAGACTGCCCACACGCCGAAATGGACACAACCGCACGTGAAGCTGCAGCGGGAATATTATATAAAACGGTGGTATTGTCTCCCGGTACATTGAAAGCGCTCGGAGCGTCGGAAGCTGATTGCTTAGCAGATATCGGTAAAATAATATCTGCAGTCTGAACATTGTTTTGATAGGAGAAGTGTGCAGTCAAGGTGACGTTGTATGTACCGGTATAGATGTCGTTAACGAGGTTGCCTAAATCGAATATCAACTTCTGGGGTTCCCTCCACAAAGAGTTGTACATTGACAAGTCCTTGATGTAAGTCCAGATGATTCCGTCTGCCGTAGGCTCGGCTGTCGAAGTTCGAAAAACCTCCGTGTCTCCTAAATACATCAACGCCAGACGGTCATACTGTCGCCCCTTAGAGGCAACCGTAAGATTGATTCGAACGGTGTCGAAGTCGCATTGGGGCGGATCATAATTTCCTGCGGAGAATGAGTAAGAAGTGACATCAAACACGAAGCTTGGATGAAGTCCATTGTCGTTATCCCTCTTACCCACAAATTGTTGGCCATAGCTGAAGGCGAAAACATGATCCATCAACAAGAGCTCTTGGTCACAGTCTTTGCTACCATGGGTTGCAAAAGGAACAGGCTGATAGACCTGGAAAACATCTAGTGCCTCATTTGAACTGGTCGTCTGTGACTGGCGCCGCGAGATTTCGAAAGTATTTCCCAGAGAAAAGGCCGAGGGAAGATAACCAAGCCAAAGAACAAAGTAATAAACAGCGAGCAACATCGTTAGGACGATACTCTTCAAACAGGATCTGTCAATCCACAAACACGAATTCGAATTTGATTGCTGCAATGATTCATCGAAAGTCCCTTCAAACCCTGCCTCGTTGTGTTTTTCTGGGATGAAAGCCTTGGTAAAGCGCCAGCTATCTGCATCCCCTGTAAAAGAACGACAGGCTCTCCGAGCTTTGTCCCTCAATAGGAATGAGAGGCAGTCGAGGACACTACCAGCTATAAATAAGATGGGAATGCGGTGTTCTAGTAGGTCAAGCACCCAAAAAGGAAGGCAAACAGCTAAAGGGCCTAGGTACCGAGACTCACATCCTGCAGCGACCTGAATCGTAGCATTTCCCCAATTGGCCTGCGGAGATATCGACAATGTAGATTGTTCCATCATTGCTCTTTGTTTGCGCTAACTAAACCGCCAAAGCCTCCTTCCTTCTTTAGCTTTGCCGAAATATGGGCCGTGCATACAGTAATAGATCTGGCGATGAGGTGCAGTTGCTCCCGGTAGAGTTTTGATCAATTGGTCAAGAGGAACATCCGTCGCACTGTCCTCCCTTGATAGCGTTGAAGAAGGTGGGATCGGCAGTAACCAGCTTGAGGGAAAATACTACGCTGAGTCGTTGCTGATAAGCCAGATGACATGGACGTGCCGTGACTAGACCTGCAGGAGCAGTTAGGTAGACGACAGTGTATTCCCATTCACTGCAGCGAAGTGAAAGGAATTAGCGAGATGATACTGTTTCTCCCAGTTTACGTTGACTATCGACGATATTGATGAAACACATGGAGCCATGTTTGTAATTGAAGATCAATTTTATCCCTCGTCCGTTTCCACCAATCAACAAAAAAAGCAACTTACTGATAAGAATCCAAGAATGCCTAAATCAATTCCTGGAACTTCTTGTTATCGAGCCTTGCTGGTGTTGCTTCGGAAACTGGGTGATCCGTTTGAACTCCATGGCATCAAAAACCCCTGACTAATGCAGGTATGATCTCTCTGAGCCAATCAAGACCTCTTGAATGAAGGACACAACCAGGCGAGCTACCTAGGTACCTCGGCTAACTGTACAGATTATGATTATCACGTACCGTATCTTTAATGGACACTGGCCAGACAGAGGTCAGGTGATTCTAGCACGAGAACGAGTTGACCACCTCGCACAACGTCTGAATATCGAGCCATGTCTATCAAGTTTACGGAACGGTATGAAGGCCCAATCTGTGTTGTACTACACATAATGGAAGCTTCCTATCTCGAAAATCAATTGGTATGAACTCGAGCTATTATGGAATTGTGCTTTACCTGTACTGCATCTGACAGCGGACTTGTTATAATTTTCAAGAAGCCAATCTATAAGGAGGCCAACAGGACTCTGGAGACTACAACCTATTTCTTTATGCATGTTGTTGATTCTGTCGGACGATGTGTGAGACTCAACGCCGCTTAGGAACACAACAGCTGGCTTTACCTTCCTGTGATCGAAAGCAAAAGTTCTTTTCAATGTCGAGTCACCCATCATCATTTTGAAAGGTCATCGGCGGCGTCAATTGATTTTGATCTATAGACTGAGCAAGAACGAACGAAAGAGACATGAATATCATATATTCAGTCATCTGACTGAGCGGTGAATGCAGCCACATGAATGGGTCATCATGATACGCCTTCCGCTTAGAACCCACGAGGAAACAAAAGACAAGAAGAAGAAACGAGCGGCTTCTGGGATATACCCAGAACAACGACTCCGAATATCATCAGAGATGGTAATATACAAGAAACGAAACAAACGCTCATAATAGCAGTCAAGGCGGCCCACACTCCAGCGAGTCAACGAACGGGAGCCTTAACTAACCCATTGGCAAACCTCACATGAAAAGACGCCAAGCACCGAGAATCAAAGCCGCAGTACCCGTGCATACACCCCTAAAAAGAATAGTCAGCATTGAAATACTTCCACGAAAAGAAGATCGGAGTATTAAGAGAGCCGTACATGAGCCACTGCAGCGTAGAGAACTTAACAGCCTCAACACGCTCGCGCAAACCAGCAACTTCCTGCTCGATCCTGGTTTCCGTTTCCTTGATCCGCATTTCCTGACTATTTGCCTCCTCACGAATCCGGCCTTTTTCAAGATTCAAATCCAGACGAACGGAGGCCTGCGTGCGGCCGATCTCGTCGCGCAACCGTGAGTTGAGTTTCGCGAGGTCAGCAGCAATTTTCTCATGAGAAGAACGGGTCAGTTGTGCTTCCGTCGAATCGGCGTTTAAGAGCTCTGAGCGGAGTTTGGCGAAATCGACCTTTTGTGTGTATGTGGACCTTTCAGAGTCTGTAGATAGAGAACGTCATTATAAATTAAAATGAAGCTTTGGCAATGCTGCCAGGAATTGCTGCGAGACAGCAAAAGCGCCAAGTTCTTAAAATAAAAGCTAACCTTCTCTAAGAACCATTGTCCGAGTCAAATTCTGAATCGACTCCTCGATAACGTCGTTCAACACCCTCATCATCGCGACAGCCTGCTCTTCACTGAAGCCCTCGGCCTTTAGCCGTTGGACAAACTTGAGCGTATCGAAATGGTGATCGCGCGCCCGGGCCGCCGTGGCATGGAATGCCCGTCGCGCGGGCTTGAATGCTGCGACATAAACGCCATTGTAGCGGATTGGATTGCTGAGCGATTCGGAAGATGAAGGTTTCGTGATCGCAGTAGTGGCTTGCCTAATATATCGCGATGTCGAGGTGGGATGTTCGTGGGATGTTGCGGAGATGAAGGAAGAAGGGTGAGGATTGAAGGTCAGTATATGTAACTGTCGACCTAGTGGATTTTGAACGTGCAGGCGATGCTGCTGCTGCTGGTTCGGCGAAACCGCTGTAGACAGCGATGGGTTGAGGGCATTCCAAGGAGACGAACTGTTCCAGGTCAAGCGAGGGAGGATGGAACGCGGCACTTCCGTGACGTGCTTCGGCGGCGCCATGATTATTGTGTACAGCTGTAGTAGACCATAGAGCCGCTGTTGTTGATGGGAGGTCAGATCGATTCTGTCAAAAAGTCAAGCCTATAATTTTGGAGAAGTCATGTCGGAAATCAGCTGACTGAAGTTACTTTTCCTGATGAACGCGGAAAGAGCCCCGCCCTAAATTTAGACTGGCAGGAACGGATATTCTCGGTCCTATTCAGAATGTTGTATTAGGTATTTCCTGATGTAATGAAATGTTTCCATTGAATCTCTGGAACTCTTTCTTTTCAATGTAACAATGCTATTCAAAAGCTCAGATCGCATGGACATAATTCACGAAGATCATCCAGAAAACCACTTGATGATAAGTGTCCGCAGCTGTACTTTATACTTCGGCAACGACCAAGAGACCTATGTCATTGGGAACGTGGACATAACGGTAGATCGACGAATGAAATCTGCATTTTATAGCTGGAACAGCTCCTTCAACTGCCTCATGGTATCCTCCGGGCCGTTGACCGCATGGCCAATCGTTCTAGGATCGGAGTAAATTTCATAGTCGTTGCCTCCGGGGAAAGACTTGTCTCCGAAGAAATGGATGGTCTTGTATTCAACACCAGAGATGCCCTTCTCTGCCTCGATGTGTTGCAGGCAGTAAGTCTTGTCCCAGCCGGTTGGGAAAACGTCGAACGAGATCTGACCGCCAATCGAGTAACTATCCAAGAATCGCGTGGTTAGGGACATTTCACTTAGAAAACGTCTGTAAAGACCCTGCCACTTACGTGAGACCATAGTCAGGGAACTCCTTCTTCAGCGCAGTTACCAAGTCTCTGCGAATGTTGTGGATTTTGTCGTAGCTAAGTCGATTGTCAGTCGCACTTTCAATTCAGGAATCCTCGTCTGTAGCGGAAGCGTCCATTGCTCAAGACACAAACAAGGAAAACAGAGCGAGGAATTGCGTACGCTTCAAACTCATTTCTCTCCTCGACGCTTGCGTTTCTGCCAATAGGGCTGATGTTGACCATGCCGTTGCGAAACTCGATAAAGGTACCACGCTTCTTGGGCAATTTCAAGTCGGCAATGTACTTCAGGCAGAAGTTCACCAAGTTCTGGTACTTCTCCTCTCCAAGCCACTGGATGAAGCTGTTGCTGGTCAAGGGCTTGCCCATGCGGTAGGCCGTCAATCCATTCTCGGCGAAGCAGAAATCGAAGAGGGACGTGACCGAAGTCGAAGCAGTGCCGAGTTGTTCCTGCTGCTTGGCGAGGTCGGAGCCGCCAACCTAAATCATGTTAGGATGTATAGGACTAGACAGACGAATAGGCGGCTAACAAATCCAATCGCACACTTGTGCCGCAATTGAGAGAGGAGCTCGAGCATCTCTGGCGACACGGTCTGTATTGAACGAAAGCAAACTGTTAGCTCGGGACATCGCCTATAGAAACCAAAAGCCTGACAATCAAGGTGAGGAAGTGGAAATACCCTTCTTGCGGGTGTGAGGGTTCCATCAACATCGAACAAGCAGATTGTGCCCTTTAGAGGACGGTTCTCCAAAGAAGGATATACACTCGCTGCAGTGGTCGCCATTTTGTTGGACTTCTCAAGCCAATTGGAAGATGGAGAGGATATCGAGCAAAAGGACACAAGAGGATTGTGACAGCACGATAATGAATGAATGCAGATGGTCCAACCACCAAAGCAATGAATTGAGAATCAGCGACCTGTGAGTAGTATTATTACACTTGCTGAGGGACGTGTCCTGACTCCTGACCGGAAGCGGTGAGCTCTAGCGGGGTGGTTGGATGCGGGCAAAGGCGGTCAGCGTCACTCCACCAACAGCCTTGTGCCCCTTTTTGGCCTGCGGATCATAGCCTCGGTCTGGAATTTCTGGATGGAATCACTATTCACTCAGGCCAGCTTATCGATAACCTAAACGTGGAATTTATCTGTTGAATCCAAGTCTTATTTCTCCACACATCAACACCAGGTCATATTTGTTCTTTCGTTCTATTGAAGTCGGAACAATAGGGTTCCCTTCTGCATTGACAGACTTGACTTCTGACGCTATCACAGTACGATGGCCTAACTAAAGATGCATGCAATTTTATGGAGATTTACGTTCGCTTTCAAAAAACCAAGCATATTCTTGAGCTTGATCTACACTGCAATCTTTTACTGCAGACCACTGCTTTCCATAGATGTCATACATTCTTCACGAATTTCCTATTTCCTTTCCAGTAGAATCCTTGATTGTAAGTAAGAACTACCTAGACTATACGAATAATGAAGTCACTATTGCTCCCAGCATATTCATCACTTGACTCTCCCATTGCAAAAAGAACCGACGCAAAATATTGCTCAGCAGATTCCTCCTTACGCCAAATCGAAGAACGAACGAAAGGGTATAACTTACAACGACAAAACAATCACTGTCCCACCGTAGACTGGAAGATCTTCGCCGCCAACTCACTCAGCAGCCTTGCACGATCCGACTGTGGAAGTTCAAGGAAAACCTCATAGACACTTTTCCCCTTGGCATCGCGAATAGCACCCAGCCTATTCCCCGCAACAGCGCCCGCCAACGCACCAGGGACATTAGCAACAATAAACCCAAGAGCACCACCGCTGACACCCCCCACCACGGACCAGAACCGAGAAGTAGGCCGAGAACGGCGTCCTTCTTCTTCAGCAAGTCCTTCTTCGCGCAGCATTTCCTCAAAAACAGATCCGAACTGCTCGTTGTCGCGCTGTTCGCGATCGGACGACGCTCCAAAGCCGAATGTGGACCAGGGAAATCCACCTGCGCCGCCGCGAGGGACTTCGTCCTCGGGTACTTCTTCTTCTTGCTGGAATCGTCGGGCTGCGTCGTATTCGCGCCTACGTGATGGGTCTGATAGGGTATAATAGGCGTCATTGATTTGTTGGAATTTGCGCGTGCGGGCAGGCCGTTCGGGAGAGTCTGCGGGGACTCGATCGGGATGTGACTTTAGCGATTCCCTGTATAGATTCGGCTTTAGCTGGGTTACAAAGCAATGGGAGAATTAAGCGCACCTTTTATAGGCATTGCGGATTTCTTGCTGGGTTGCATCTGGGGATAGCCCCAAGACTTTGTCTGCAGGTCGATCAGAACAAGATGAAAGCGGTCTGTTATGCACAAAAACTTACAGTAGTCTGGCTGTTCTATTGACTTGAATTAGCAAATGATACATATATAATGGGTAATGGCTCAACTACTGGACTCACTTGACATTCTAAGTTCAGTCTGATCTATATCAAGCTGAAAATCTTTTCGACCACTAAATGCTGTATATGCGGCAGACAGATATCGTCGGGGAATAACGCTTCAAGCAGTCGCGGAGAGAGAAACTGAGAGGGTCCCAATGTCTAACAATGAAGAAGAATTGAGTTTTGCGACAACTTGAAAGCTGGCCAAGAAGAATGACGTATTATTAATATTGGGCAGCCTCAGGAATCCTGGGTATGGAACGGACCCAGCCACCTGGGCATTCTACCATCACAAGCCACAGAGCAGCCAGTATCACGTGCTACCGGCTCGCGAGGCCTGAGGCCCCACTAGCGGAAACCCCTGAGCTTGCTGGTCGTTCAGCCAGCCACCCAGTTTCTGCAAGACGGAGCTTGTGATGGACTAATTATCAGCTCCCCCAAGTCATTATTGTAGATGTCGTCTTTCTCTCTCATCCTTCGCCCTCGAGTGTACTCAATTGCCATTCTGAATGGGTAGAGATTGGCCATATTGCCCAATTAATTCGTCCCTTTACTATTGCCCAGCACTCCATCCGTTTTGACTCTCAGTAGCGTCCTTATCAGCCGCTTCCTACTGTGGGTACAACCTACACCCTACATAGACATGCATGAGGAGGTCTAGATCTGGAACTGCACATCCAAGACGACTGGCTCTCCATCTGTCGCCTCCACCACCACTGGCCGAATAAGCGCACAAAGACGTCTTTTCATAGACTTGAACCTTTCATCGGGGTCATCAATTGCTCCAAAGTCGACAATCACACTCTGGTTGGACCGCCGCTCAAGAACTCGCCACGAGATCTTTATATCCTCCCTCTCACATTGAACAAATCCGAGTAAAGAAGAAACCCAGATTCTCGCCATGGGTTGGTTCGACGGAAGATCCTCCTCATCCACCACCGGTTACTTTGTCCGTCGGCCCTCTCGCACCGGTCGCTCAACATATTCAACGCATCACTCACGGCACTCTGCCCCTTCAATCTTCAGCCTCGCAGGCGGCCTAGGCGGCAGTCGAGGCCGTTCAAGCCCATCTATATTCTCGTCGCATTCCTCGTCCTCGAGACGAGCCCGGCCTCGCGATGGCTTCATCAGACGCATCGTCCATTTTATCAAAAAATTGTTTCGTGATATCTATCACTATGCCCGTCGTCACCCCGTTAAAGTTTTCTTCCTGGTTATTATGCCGCTGATCACGAGCGGTGTGATTGTGAAGCTTCTCGCTATGATTGGCATTCGTTTGCCGCGGGGTATTTTCGGGAATCTGGCGAGCCCGCCTGGTTATGGTGGTTCCGAGAGCCGTGGCGGTGGGAATGGGATCCAGGAAAGTGTCAATGGGTTGATGAGCATTGCCAAGATGTTCATGTGAGGGTCTATTGGGAATTGTCTTCGGTATTCGCCGCAGCGGGCTTCCCTCAAAGAGACACCGCACCTTCCCAGCGCGACTGGAACGTACAGTTGATGCGCTATTCGACGACACGATATGAATGAACGATCAATAGTCCTTTCCGGAATGGAGTCACCATGGCGCAAGTAGACCCTTTCTTGACCTCACTCGGAGACGATCGATGAACAGCACGAACCATGAATAGAGAATTCGGTACATTTGATGATTCTCTCAATTGACGACGCACATGACGAATATAATGAGTTTTCTTCTTTTCTATCTCTCTCAGATCACGACCCTTTTATTTTACCTAGTTATCTGCACTGTTGGTTTGTATGACATGTCAAATACTGCGAGGTCAGCTGCTTTTCAGACTTCTCAGATGGAAAAGTTGGAACATCACCTGTGGTCTAGAAGCTTAGTTTCAAACATGCCTTTGCATTGCCAGGTTCATACTTCAAGAAATTTGTAGAGAGATGTCTCAACAGTAAAATAACATAGAAATCGGCAGGACTGCTAATGACATTCATAATAATGTGGTGATCTTATAGCTGATGACTGGAGAAGTCATCAAGGAGAACGAAAACAATAAGTATTATGATGATCTGCTGGATATATATGAACCAACTGTAGGCCTACGACTATTTACACAGTTTCCTGCTATTCATTAGCCTGACAAGTGCAGATGATGTGTCTATCTAGGACTGGCGGTGACAGTTTTCTGGGATTCTGTGTAGCTAGTACGTAATGTTGTATGATGGTGCAAAATGCATGCTCTTTATTTATTAGGCAATTGGACTCGCTCATAAGTCACCGCCAATGGCTTTGCCAATGTATACATCATTTGATGAAGCAAGAAATAAGAAGCGGTGACTGGAAAGTGGTCTTGATTGGCATCCTTAGGATGCATCGAACAGTTTGAGAGCTTTTCTAGTCCATGTTCAATTTCGACTTCTAGCAACCTCGGCTAATTGGTATGAATGAGTTATACAATATCTAAACATGTACTCCGTATAGGCTGACGAAACGCGCACTGGCAATACTACCATGATGTATTTTATATTGCTTTTGTTGTTCCAACCTGCATCCTCTGCTGTTGGACTGCAACGACACCAACAGAACGCATAGAGCGCACAGCCAGAGAGAAATTCCTCAACGAAAACTTTTACAGGCCTGAGAAACCACCATCTAGGTAAGCAGCTGACTTAGGCCTTCTGTGCCCATCTGGTCCTTCTTCTGGTGGTACCACCATTAGTGGTGGGTGCGACTTCGCCGGATTCTTCCGTTGTGAGCTCTACATTCTCAGCAGCATCTTCAGCAGGAGCGACAACACAATCCCCAGAATCGTTCTTGTTCAATACCCTGCCCACAGTCTTCCGATAGCACCAGACGGGGAATCGGAACAGTGCTGTATCACGGATGGTAGGCCGTTGAATCTCGTCAATATCGAGCAGGAACTCTTGGCGCTCGCCATCTTCGGTTTCCTCCTCCAGAAACACATTGCCGATCGAATCGACGATGAGAACCTTGCCATTCTCCGCAATGACACGCTTCCGTTCTCCCGTGGGGCCGACAGACTCTGTGACAGGAGTAGCAGTGCCGGAGCCACCGCGAGAGGAGGACTTCTTGGCTCCTTTCTTGCTTTCTTTGCGGTTCTCTCTCTCCATCATGCGCTTTTGGCGACGATTCATAGGGATTGCGGCGGGTTCAGCAGTCTCGGTAGGTGGAACAGGGGAAGTTGCAGCACCGCCCGCCATGGAGTCAATACCAGGGATACCACGAACACCCAGCTCATCACCCCAGGCTGCTCTCCTAGCCTGGCGAATATACCGGTCCACAAACTCCCGTTGACGCTTCCATCCAAGCACAAGAGCAGCGTAGTGCACAGCACCACCAAACACAACGAAAAGCCCAACCAGCACAGATCCTAAACCAGGCCGGAATCGCGAATAATAGTATCCCGTGCCCTTCCACTTCGGAAACCCATTCTTGAGGAAATGATCGTAGCGCTCGCGCGCAGGGCCACGGAGGATATTAGCAACGGTGTTCAGACGGGCGGAGCGTTCGTGAGCCTCCTTGACGGCGGCAGCGATCTCGCGCTTCGACGGGCCCTTGGAGACATGGACGCCTTGCTTCTGGGTTTTCGACTTGCTCTTGTCCTTGGAGCTGTTGGCAATGAAGGCGCGCTTGACTTTGTCGGGGTGGAGAAGGCGCGATTTCTTGCGGTAGGCTTTGTTCAGTTCCTCTTGGTTGGCATTGGGACGTACTCCTAAGAAATCTGGTTTTAAGAGCTCGCATGTTAGAAACAATTGCTGGGAGGGATCCATTTATTAGTGGAGTGGAAATCGAACCGTAAAATGTTACATTGGCACCCTCCGTTGCTGCAATCTCGTCGCGAAGGCGGAAAATCTCATAATCTAGGGAAGGTCAGCGAATCACATAGGAGTAGTCGCAAGGACGCATCTGAAAACTCGAGAGAGACCTACCTTCCTTTGTCCATGCCGCGGCAAGAACAAGCAGCACGGCGAACACTAACAGCCGGATAACTGAATGCTTCATCTTGGGCCGATGGGGAAGCGGTCAATGCCGCTGTGCCCAACGATGACTCGGGAATTCGCGAATACTACTGTAAGAAAATTGAAGGTGGAGGAGTAAAGTTTGAACAACAGTACTGTACAGTACTTGGCGAATCGAGGACTGGACCAAACCAGTAGCGGATTGATATGATCTGTCACTATTACCATAGTAGTTTCGAGGCGGTAAGCCCCTTACTGTGATGGGAGCTGCAGAAAAGCAGCAGAAGGTAACAACGTGGACCAATTAGTTACGACAAATGAAACATCTCTCGCGCAAGGTCTTTCGTGAGGATGCAGACGCAGAATTTGAGGGGGGAAATGCCTCTTTCAACATGGTATTATTATTTTGTCATGATAGATGATTATTTATTTAAAGAGGGCGAGGATGCAGCACTCCGTAGAGCAGTTGTCCAAGAGACGTCTCCTAAAATCTACTCTGTACTGTCAGTCCAACTGATGATGACTGAGAGATCATCATGGACGAGCTGAGCTAGGCTCTAGGCTCGTCCAGTGATCAAATTCCTTCATTGTCACTCTACAAAAGCCAACCGCAATGTCTAAATCGAATGAACTGGTCTAAACAATCGTCGTCAATTGAATCGAGAGTTTAGTTACTCGACTCCTGTTTGTCAGCAGGGTCACTTCCGCTGGGCTTTCCACGTCGTTTCCGCACCAAGCGAGTGGCCAGAAGAGAAAAGGTGACTTGAATGCTATTATTCCTAGTCATTGAACCAATAATAACAAGCGGATAACTCCAGCGAAAAAAATCTTGCAGAGTGCCTATATAAACTGGGGGTTTCCGGAGACGGGAGATTCCCAGCAGAACCTTGGAAGTGTTCTGCTTCTGAGGGCAGTGGAAGTGGAGGTCCCGTACGGAGTACTATTGTTAGCAATTCTTGTTTCTTGGTGCCTCAAGGCCTCAGGCTCACACCCTCCCTCAAGGCTCAGGCCCAGCTGCGTCCATGCTTTGAAGAATAAACTCGCCCCCTTGTCCCTGACTGCAGTCAATCCAGGCTACAAAGAAAAAAAATTACGGCCCCTAACGGACAATCGCTCTTACAGCCAACTAAGCTGAATCTCTCACATTTTTCCACTCATCAATCTTTCATTTTCCTTCAATAGTCGATCATTCTATCACCTCGTCGTGCTCTTCACATCCGTCTCACCTGTATCTCTTATCTGTCCTTCATCAACTCTCCGCAATGGCTCCGATTCAGATCCCCCTCGACGTAATCACGTCGCGCTTCACCGACCGCTTCAACAGCGTTCGCTCGCAGTCCATAAGCACTCGCTTTGCCAATCTGCGTCCGATTTCTGAATTCTTGGATCTCAAGCGCTTGTCCAAGCCTGCCAATTTCGGAGAAGTTCAGAGCCGCGTGAACTACAACCTTTCCTACTTCTCCAGCAATTATGCCGCGGTCTTCGTCATGCTGAGCATCTACAGCCTGCTCACCAACTGGGTTCTGCTCTTTGTCATCATCCTGGTCACAGGTGGTCTTTACGGCATTGGTAAGCTCAATGGTCGCGATCTCGACCTCGGCTTCGCTCGCTTCACCACTTCACAGCTGTACACGGGCCTGCTGATCGTTGCGGTGCCTCTGGGCTTTCTCGCGTCTCCCTTTGCGACGATCTTGTGGCTCATTGGAGCGACCGGTGTGACCGTCTTCGGCCACGCTGCTTTGATGGATAAACCAATCGAGAATGCTTTTTCCGAGGAGGCGGTCTAGGTGGTCGGCCGCGAACTCCTTACGATATGCCCCGATGGGGAAGACCACCAGGGGCACGACTGGGGAGACCAAACAGGAGACGGACGACGCAGTGGATGGAGGATGGTGCGCGAATTGAACAAGTCGAGAGTGAGGACGGTTACGAAGATTATGAAGATGATATGCTACTGGATGATCACCCATTTTACCCGCGGCAACTCGCCCGAGCCAACGGCGATGCTTCAAGACGTGGGCGTCGAAATTGGAACCCGCAATACAATGAATACGCTGATGAGACAGAGTCCGTTGTTGATGGTGTGGATTATGACTTGGACGACGACGCAGACAGTACCGTGGCTTATGCAGTTCAGCTGGCCATGAGGGACAAGGAGGAGTTGCTGGTGGAGAAAGCCCTGGAGCGCATACGGCGCGCCCAGATGCTGGGCAAGAGGAACGTTCGATTATCGAAACGGGCGCTGGACGCGCTGGAGCGCAAGAGATTGCGAACGAGCCCAGGGAAAAACGGATCAAAGGACGCAGCGCGCAAAAAGCGTGCCCCAGAAGTGGTTCCGGCCGATGATAAACGCAAAGGAAAGAAGGACAGTCTGGCGAATGGAAATTCAAAGGGGCGGCGAAGCACTTCTGGTGCCTCGCAAGAGCAGAATTCCGCTCCTTATCCTCAATTCAACGACGAAGCCTATAGCTCCTGGGGCAAAGCGATGGGGTCTTCCATGGGACCGCAGCCTGGTCCGAGTGCGCGGCCCTCGAGTTCCTCATCCCAACGGCTTCGGACGCCCTCGTCATATTCACACCGGCCTCAACCGTTAGACACGCCTCCTCGCCCTCCATATCCACAATTCCCTGTTCCTGAACGTTACTTGCCCATTCCTGATGCGCGCCCACCTTCTTCTTCGAGGAACCAAGCATTTCCGCGTCCTCTTCCTGACGATCCCCAATGGGCCCCTCCACCTCGTACACAGTCGTATTCTGTGCCATACCCTGTCGACCCACCTACCTACCAGTCTCATGTCCCAATGGAACTGGTCTATGGCCACCAGGGCCGTCAAGACATGGCTTATCCGGCGGAAATATCGGCATACCGACCCAACACCCGAGGCCATCCCGACGACCGCTATTCGAGTAGTACATCCAATTCGTATTCTTCCCAGCGTGCCCTTACGGAAGCTTTGACCGAAGAATCTAGCAGTGAGGATGATGACGATGATGACGATGACGATGATGAAGACAGCGACGATGAGGTGCAGATTGTGGAGGTGGTGGAGCGAAAGGCGCCGGGCGGTCATCAGACGCGCGCGGCATCTGGTGGCAGCGTCGGACGTGGCGTTCGTCAACGTGCAAGTCGTCGCTAGCATGCCCAGGACTCCAGGTTATGTGTTTTGGGCGGCTAGCGATTTTGGTCTCTTTTCATTCTGTGTCCTTGTTCTTTTCGGGTTTTGCCAACCATCGTGGCTTTCGGCAGGGGAAAAACGTGACGGAGTTCTCTAGACAGGGCTTTTGCTTTATCTTCTACTGGGTTACTTTATAATGAAGTTCTCTTGGGTTCTTGGATGGGTTGTACGTTTTGCATATGTCCTTATCCCATCCACCGGTCTCGCCTTTTCTGGCGCAGATAACACAGACTTCTGACGGTTATACACTACTACTATGAATAGTATCGCACAAATGAATGCTGAATTATACTTTACATGACCTCAGTTATCGCTCCAGATTATCCCGCTGTCCTTATCAAGGCTTCTATGTTTTCTTTCCCCCTTCCATGTGAAATGGAACGTCATTAAAGCAGTATTTTCAAACAGGGCGATTTAGAGGAACACAGGAAGCACGGGATGTCCTGCGGGTGGCTTAAGCCATCGAGACGAGACTTGTCTTCTCCTTTGCCTTCAGTTGTTGTATAATTTGTCAGCCCTCTAGGGATCAGGACTTGCATCGGAGTTAAGATGAAGAAAACGAACCGAAGCGAGAATAAGAATGATCTCTGCCTGCACAGCCATCAATAATACTGTGGTCCATCCTGACGATGCCGAAGCTAATGACTTCACTCGTCCCGAACGGTCGTCCCCGGACGACGTCATCGGCTTCTGGTCTCTTTTCTGCTGGGTATAGTCATGCCCATCGCAAATATATTGCCGGGCCATTCCTATTTGTTCTCTGAGTATCCCAATCTCTTCTTGTCCCTTTTTACCCTCTTGGAGATTTTTATATAGCAATCTTTGCGCTGGTTCCTGAGTATCTCAATCCCGTCCGTGTTGGACTATACCTACGACCGGTGTGCGGCTTCCACAAAGGCACCTTCGTTTTTGATTGCGAGGGTTGTGCGCCCGCAATTCGCGTTTGGACATAGACGTTCCAAAGACGGTTTACATATCTTCGACTGTCTGCGTCTGGTTGGTTGAACGTTATAGGATAGGCGATAATTGTCCCCGAACGACCGTCTACTCGAACTACAGGGAAAAGCGATATCTGTGAGTGGACTCCTGTGGAACAAAGTCTACTGGCGCATGTAGCAGGAAAGCATCGAAATTTCTCGCTTTGCTATTCGGCTGGTCTTTGGAATATCTTCAATACCTTGTCACTGATCGTTTACTGTCTGCAGCGTGTGATAGATTCGGTCTGGCCTCGTTAGCAACACTATCGTCAAAGCTGACGTACGAAGACGACAAAACGGCTTGGGCATTTCCACAATCGACTTCGTGGTATTGAGAACAGGACAGAGCAAGATGTGGATCATTTCATTCTGGATCTTCCCCGTCATCTCGACTTGCATGTGGGTTGGTATGTGCTGACAATCATCCTCAGCCAATGTCGCAAAGAACAACGCTAACCTTCTACTTTGACTAGCCATGCTCATTGCAATGCTGGCAAGTTGGGCAGCTCAAGGGTCTCCGATATACCCAAGCATGGATCAAGGACAAACAATTGCGTTTGTCATGTCTTAACCTACTAGGGCTTTGTCTCAACACGTCTGACGGTTTGCTTGATCTCAGGTATATTTCCGATATTGGAGCCGAAGGGCTCAAGCCTCTTTTCATCACGGGGAGTGCTGTGACCGTCGTATTCTTGGACCTGGCTTTCCTTTCAGAACGATGGCTTCGCCATGTCGGCCAATTGGTTCCCAATAAGGGATTCTTCGACAAGCTGTGCGCTGTGCTTTCCATCTTCTTCTCTATTGCCGGGGCAGTTGGTCTCATTCTCCTGTCAATTTTTGATACCCTCCGGCATCCGCATCTGCATGATGGTTTCCTGCTCATGTTCATGTAAGTGACTATATCCTTGTCTCTCGAAGACGTGTCGTTAATGGTTGCCGTACTATCAGGGTCGGGTACCTACTCAGCGCAATCTTCCTTTGCATGGAGTATTTGCGCCTAGGCATCTTCTATCGCTCCCAACACGTTATCCTATACATTAGCTTTTGGATCAAGCTCTTCTTCGTCATCATTGAAGTCGCCCTTGCGATCGGCTTCGGTGTTATGCACAGAAAAGGCGGTTCCAAGGTCAATGTATCTGCAGTCCTCGAATGGGGTATGTCTTCTGGTTCCGATTTGGGGAAATCTCCCAGCTAATTTTTCCTGCCAAAAAAAATAGTGATCGCGCTCATTTTCACATTCTACATCCTCTCCTTCGTCATCGACTTGCTCCCTTCTGTCCGGACTCGCCATCACGTCCCACAGGGTGAGAAGCGTCTCGAGATGGCTCACTCTGGTCCCAACGCTCCTCACCATGGAGATGAGGCGATATACGAGGAGCCCTTGACGTTGGATTCCACAGGGCCCAATGCCAACCTCAATACCGACTATTCCCGTGGGCATTTCTAACCGTTGCGTCATCAGACATCCGCCTGTTCAAATCTACTCATAAATATATTTCTTGGATAATCGGTTATGGAATTATGGAAGGAAGAAATACTCTCGATCTTAGAATCACCTGAATGACCTCATTTGCACGGTCTGCACGAATTGCATTTATGTTTACCAATCCCATCATGACATGATTTCCTCTGTATTTATATCTTGTTTCAATCATTCCCTTCGCTGGACATGAACATATACTTCTGAATGTTGCACTGAGGGTGTTAAACAAAAAGGATACCACAGGTTGTCTACGACTTTCTCTCAAATTGTGTTTCTTAAGGGTTTCACAAGGTAGTTCCAAAATGAGCTACCATCTCCTTCCGCACGATATGTATCTGTCGACTTCATTCCTTCTCAAGTGTATAGCCTGTATATATTCATTGAAGATACATATCAGTCAGACATCGACACTGTCATAAATCTGTTTGGGTATCATATGGATAATGACGAATTATCCACTTGAATTAGCTTATAATTTGTACAAGTCCGTCTGTGTTCGGAGTCAGTTGTGCTTCATGATCGTCGCCCATGCATGTACCACTGCCACTCCATATCTTTCCCGTCCGTAAAGGAAGAAAAAGCGGACAATCACGCCACCAATTTCTTCCTTATCCTCTCCTGCTTCTCCGCCCCGATCCCAATAGAAGACAAATACCCTTCGACCCCACCATACCTCGCGTCGAGATGAGACTTGATCGCACTGGTGAAACCCGGCGGGCACTTGACATACTCCTCTCCCAGCCCAATGGCGCGGATCTCCTTCATGCGCTCTTCGAACTCGATGACCAGCTCGGGCTCCGATTTCACATAATCGACCGAGATGGCGTCCAGGGGCACGATCTTCGTCAACAGCAGGAGCAGCAGCACGACCAGACCTGTCCGGTCTTTGCCCTGCGTGCAGTGGATGACGGTCGGGTAGGTGTCATCTTCAGCGAGGACGTCGAAGACCTCCTTCATCTCGACGCCGCTATTGTCGAGGGTGTCTTGGCCGAGACCAATGAGGCCGCGGGGCTGCATGACGAGACGGCCGATGAGGTTGACTGCGATGGTGCGGTAGCCTGAGGCGAGGAGAGCGAGGACTTTGCTGGAGGGATGTAAGTGGAAGCAGCAAAAAAAAGCAAACAATTCAGAGAATGATGCCATACATACATAAAGTTATACCAATCCAACCTCCACAGCAGAGCCTTCTCAAATGCCCTCCCCGTCAGACTGATCATGAACCGTCGCACGCCAGGAAGCTCCAGCAGATGCTCATCCGGATCGGCAATGATGGGCGTGTGTTCTGATTCGACCAGGTCTTCTGATCGTCGTTTTCGAGTAGCCATTTGATGTTCAGTACTGCGGTGAGATAGTTTTAGAATTGATTCTTCGGATTTTCTTTTCTTTGCCTTCTTCTCCATGTAGGACCGATATGCAAGACGATGCATTCGCGACTTGCAATCATGTAGACATACCTGGATCGAAGATCAATCACGGTGGAAACGTGCAATTCATCGACCAGACGCCTTTTGTCTCGCTCCGAAGCGTCATCTAGCTGATGGAACGGAACTGGTCAGACAGGTTTTCCAAGAAAGTTCGACGTCACTAAAATGGAACAACAGTGCATCGAAGTTGTCTTTTCAACGAATAGCTGAATGGAACTGATGTCGATGACCAGCATTGAGATTTGTGATAGGGGGGAAAACAGAACAAGGACAATGAATCAGGATAAGGTATGTATATATATCACCAGTTGATTTCGGACGAAACATTAAAATGGACATCGATTACCCTTGCACTGCGGAAGAGAAGGCCTTCCTTTAGAATACTGCAATCCCGAAGGGAAACATATGTCCAAATTAGCTTCAGGATTCAGAAAATCGATAGTCAAGGAACAAATTTAAACCATCCATTGTTGCTATTCAAGGATATAAAAAGATCGCGATAACTCAACGTGGGTCTTCATACCGAGAACCATGGATCTTGTTGATGGAGCTCCCCACGTCGCGGAAGTTGATGATATTGTCAAACGGGCGATCCGCCGAGTCTAGATCGACGCTCGTCTGACGGACAGGGGCTGGTGGTGCAGCAGTCCCAGTCGGCGATGCACCTCTTCCATGCGAGGACCGTTTTCGCGCCATGGGCTTGCTGGTTGAGTTGCGCAGGTGTTGATACGGGCAGACCAGGCCAGTTCGAAAAAGATGGGGAATCGTGGAAGACTGATGGAGAAGACGGGCAACGAGGGGACTACTCCGTAATTATCAAGAAATCGCGATAGAAGATTTAGAAGGATTGGAGCGACTGAAGTGACGGAACGGACAGACAAGGCGGGCTGCGATGCTGTGTTGTTGAGCAGTGATTGGAAGAGTCGGCTCGACGCAGGAATCAATCTGAATGGAGGAAGATGACAGAATGAACAAACAAAGCGAGGTCCAACCAGAGATGATGAGGATAATGGAAGTTGGGGGTGTTTTGCCAGGGACAAACCTGGACAAAGCACACCGCTAATGCTTCACCAGTTGGGAATGACATAATTTTCGGTAGATAACTAGTCAACTATTTACCTCTATACGGAGTACTCCGTAGTTAGTTAATAGTCTGTAGGTCGGGGGAATTGACACAACTGTACTCCGTCGCCGTCACTGGGAGTGGATCGAGAAAGGGCGGTACTAAAATCTTCGAGCTGACTTTGCAGACAATTCTTCCCCGACCAGACCCCCTTTAGAATCTGATCCTCTGCATCGATGATTTTTCCCTTGAGCATGACAGAACTAGTACTACCCCGAACTTCGACAGCTCACAAACAATGGAACTTGATATGGAGCTGTATCGGAACCACATTCGTAGCGGAATCAGCAGCCTCGCCTGCTTCCGAGCATTAGATCGCCTCCACCCAAGATATCCGGATGATTTATGATGATGGTGACTTTTTGTCAATATCGCTGGAGGAATCATTTCCCGCGCGGGATTCATGAGGTCTTATTACTGCCTCTTTCTCGCTTCTCCCAAGATCGTCGATCACATCATTGATGTCTCTCATCCATAGGATAGTTTCATTCTTTCACTGCCTGCTTTTCTTCAGCGATTTCTCTTGTATGCGAGGTACGGAGTAGACCTACAGCAGAAGCTGTCTGACCTAAGATGGCTGCAGAACTCTAGACATGTTGCGGTGAAGCTGTCTGCCGATGTACTTCTGTATGTACGTTCACAACCCCTGTAGGCGAATTCAACAAAACTTGCCTCTATGGACTAGGAAATACAAATAATGATCTATCTACATAGCCGAGAGCTTGCAAATCCACTGGTATCAATGGCAATCTTTTCTTCTCCGTCCAATGCGTCTCCATAAGTCGGTGAGTACCTGACTAGGAGGATTGTACATGAGAATCCTTTGAAAGTTTTCATTCCGTCTCGGACGTGTTGATATGAGAGGAATTACTTCAACCAATCGCCTTTTTCCATGTATCTCCGCGCATCTATTGCGTGACACCTGCTGCCCAACCTTACAGGCTACTTATGTACATAATTTCAATCTCTAGAAGTAAAGGATTCCATTGGCAGGGCTTCCCCGATGTATATCTTCATGAACTTCAGTTCTTTCCCCCTCCCCATCATGCATACTGCGCCCGATCATCCTTCCACCGAGGCTGCAGGTAGCCCCAATCCTGATTGAAATCAAACCCAGTCCGATACTTCGCGTACGCCACCAATTCCACCGTGTCGAGCTTCGCGCCGGCATCCGTCAGCGCCCACAGACTGATCGCCAGCGTATTCTCGCCGCGGTTATTGATCACCCCCGGCGGGAACGGGAAGAGCGTCTGCGGTCCGATGTGCGGGAGATAGTGTCCGAATTGGTATCCATTCATGAAGACCTGGACGACGGCCGCAGTGCCCTGAGGCGCGCCGAGCTGCAGTCCAATAGGCACGTCGAGATCCTTGTCGAGATCTAATCGGAATGTTGTCGTGTAAAATCGCCCCTCTGCTCCCTGGACGCCCTCGAGCGGAGTACTGTCCCATGCGGACTTGGGCGGTGTATATCCCGGGAGATGCCAGCCCATGCGCTCGCCGTAGAGACCCCCTTCGTTCATGGGCCCGCGGACGGGATCGATGTTCTTCTCACCTCCTGCGTTGCCTTGGATGCGCCAGGACGTGAAATTTCCGCCCCCAAGCAGCGTGGCGCCGAGGATACCGCGCGGGTTCTGGGCGCCAGCGGGGTGGACGTTGTCTTCGTCATGGCCGGTGTAATCGGTCACGATGGTGAGAACGTTGCCCTGGGCCTTGAGGGATGATTGATTGAACTGGAGCTCTTCGGACGTAGTTGCAAGGCTGGGATCGCCCACAGCACCGCCAACGTACTCGCCATTCAACCACGCGGTCCATCCTGCCGCGACACCGTTTTGAACCGTGATGTTGGCACCCGTAGCATCCTGTCCGTCGAAGCGCCCCCGGTAAATCTTTATGCCCGCATGGTATCCGTAATCGCCGGAGTAGAGCACAGGGAGGGAGAGAGGAGCGACGGGATTAACTGAGACGGATTTGTTGCACACTGTCCAGCGCGAGTCGTCGTATTCCGGCCGGATTTCGGGCAGCGTGTCTTGTGCTTTCCATGATTCAAGGGCGGGAAGCGAGACATGCGCATCCTCTGCGCCAGGCGCGGTGCCAATCAAACTGCCGTAAGATGTTTTTCTAGCCTTGACGGATTGACTGTTCCATGTGAGCTTGGTGATTTTGGATTGGCCGGTGTATACCCTACAAACATCGATCCATGTTAGACGATAATTACCTGACCTAGTCGTTTTGGGAATGCTCACTCAACAGAAGTGCTATTTGCGTTGTCACCAATGAGCGCCACCGTATCATGGCTGATCGAGGCTTCGCGGACAAGATAAGGTCCCAAAACCAGTATATGCTCGCTTGGCCCAACGTTTGGGTTCGAGGTTGTCGGCGGCGCAAAAAAGTTCCAAGCGGAGTTCTTGTCGAGGAGGTAGGCGATGACTCCATTTGAGAATTGCACAACTGTAGCACCTGCAGCCTGGGTGTAGGTGTACTCGGTACCTTGACTGGTTTTGGTGGAGTTGAAGCTGGAGGTGCCGTATGTCTTGAATGTGACGTCTGATGGGGCATCCTTGAAAGCAAAGGTTCCCTGTTGGCCCTCGTTCAGGTAGAAGACGATAACATCGACATCGAGATTAGCGTAGGTCAAGACTTCGGCAGATGAATATAGAAGGGTCGAGCTTTTGCCGAACTTATAATTAGTGACTATAATCTTGCTCTGGCGACCGTCTAGCTGAATGTTTGGAATTGTGACTGCGCCTGTTTCAATGTCAGTTTGAGACGTCCGAATCGGTAAATTGACTGTCCTACATACCAGTAGAGGTATTGGCTTGAAGGGAGAATGTGGTGACGTCCCGCGAGGTGCTGTCATCATGCGCGACGACGTAAAACCCGGCATCCGTGTCTGGGTTACGAAGAGCCCAAGTATAAATGCTCGAGTCGCTGGTATATCCAGTTCCATTGCCTTCCATGTACGTCTTCAGAAGGTCTGAAGAAACTCTGGTGAAAAGACCCAGGAGCTTGGTCTGTTTCAGTTTGTCTCTAATTTGGCGAGTCTCACTCAGCGGAGCCGAGTAGTCGTACGAAGTATAAACAACCGGCGCAGCACTGTGGCCCCAGTTCGTGCCTCCAAAGGTCATATACAGACTCTGAAGCGTCACCCGGCTTCCGATATTATTCTTGTAGTAGACATCCGCAAACTCAGGCGACAGTTCCGACGCGCAAGTGCCGTAGTTATAGCCGCCCCAAGACTGGAACCAACCTCCCTCGAACTCGGGCAGAAACTCTGGCTGGGTGAACGAGTAATTCTGGAACCATTGGTAATAAGTACGAACAAGGTGGAAGCCAGTGTCGGGATTCGTGCATGAGAGACCCCCGGGATACGAATCAAGACCATACACATTGACTGCACCGCCGACGTTTTCGTAATCCGTTGACCAACTCTCAGACCGCATTCCTTTCTCATTGGAAGTACTTGGGACGACAATCCCAGCAGCATCACATGCCTGTGCGATCTGCTCCATGTACTGGACCAGAGTGTTGTTAGGACTGTGCACCGTTTCCTGAAGCTCGTTCTCGTGTTGATTGAGAATGACAGGCCCGCCATTGGTGATCTGGTTGGCGGCGATGATCTTTCCAACTTCCTCGATCCAGGGATACCACTTTTCATAATAGCTCTCGTCGCTGGTTCTTTCGCGGCCCATCTGCCCGTTGGCAGCCCAAAGAGCGAAACCTCCTGCTGAGGTCTCCGCATTTATGTAAGGTCCGGGCCGAGTAATCACATAGACGCCAGCCTGTTTGGCATAGTCGAACAGGCGCTGGATATCGTGAGCGCCACTCTTAAAGTCAAAGTTGCCTTCAGATGCACTGTGATAACTCCAGAAGAAATAGACTAGACGACGACGTCAGTAGAAAAATCAATAAGAAGATACTTCGTTCTCAATTGAATAGAAGGATACACACTGGAAACGGCATTGAATCCATTCGCGCGAAGCTTCTGGAAAACATCCAGCCACAATTCCGGCACAGGAAGTCTCATATAATGAAACTCTCCAGAGAAGATGAAGACTCTTTCCCCCTTAACTGAGAGACTATACTCGTCCCACGTCACATTGGTGGTCTTCCCATCGTTCGCTGCGGCAACGAAAGTACTACCACTCTGTAGGACTCCGAGCAGGAATAGATATAGAAGGCCGAGGAGCCGCATTTTCTTCGCTGAGCGTAAGCTCCAATTTGTGACTTCACCGCTTCTGGATCCATGATGCCAGTGGAATTTCAACACTTATAAGTCGCGTCAGCGTGAAGGTGTTGCTGCTCGACAGTGGTAGTATGTGCTCGGTATTCGCTATAGCAATAGTCCGGCACTTCGATCGTGGGATTGGTGGAATGTTCGTTTCTTCTCCACGTTGCATCTGGTCCCTTTTTCTCCAGAGGACACCACTCTGGGATTTGTTGGCGGGGGTGGATGATGATTGACATTACGCGGGGGGAAGATACTAAAATAGTCGGTTAAGATGTCAACTTCTCATGCTTGGATAGGAGGGGGAAGAAACCCTGAGAGCGTTGATCTTGCTGTAACGAGTCAAGAACATGCAGACTGGACTACAACATGCGGAATTTCAGCCACTCGGTCAATCTATTTCGTGACCAGTAGTGATTCGACAAGGAATATCGTACTTGGCGACGTGATGTGCACAAGGTTGCTGTCCTGGTGACAAATGAACCCAACCCGTCGGAGAATTCTGGCGGATCATTTCAACTCCATCATATTCATGCCTCCACATTCTTCTCCGGAATCAACTGTCTGGACATTGGCGTCAGAATCACGCAATTTACGATGTAGAAGGCCAATGTGCCGATCAACTCAAGGAAACATCAAGTGTATTCCCGAAAGCCGATGAATTGGACATTCGACTTGCTTATCAAGCCTACACCATCCGACTTGCGTGGGCTACTGACGCAAATGCAGGCAAAAACAACGCAGCTGTACCACTGCTCAATGCATTCAATGAACACTCCAGATATCGAACCCATGTTGTTGCATTTCCGGTTCATTAAAGAAGGAATCGGCCAAAAATCCAAGGTGCAATGGTTAGCAACTGTAGATAGACATCCCATATATATTGGATAGAAGCCCCCACAGAATGGATTCACCAAAACAGACGCCAGCCGGCCAAAGATAAATCGGATCTAACTGAGTGAAATGACAAGACGATATTATCGAGACTCTGCCCTGAAAGAGAGAACCTAAACGGCTGTCTCTGGTCTTCCGACTCGCCCGGACAAGGATATGGCCAACAAAATCACAGCGAACAGTAAGCCCCATCATAAGTAAGAGTACATGGTAAAAAGATACATAAAAATACAGAAGGTATAAAGGTCGAACAAAACGAGGCAGTGATTGATCCGTCGAATAACGGGAAAAGACAGAATAATAGCAATATGAACGTAAATAGGTATCTTCCTCACACGCGCACAACTAACCTTATACGTAACTCACAGATCTTCAGAGAACCTTGATTCTCGGACAGCGCTCACGCCACCTCGTTCTCCAATGGCAGGAGGAACAGGTAGACCATGCTCCACGGCACTGTCACGGAGATCTTCTCGCTCGACTCGTTGGTTGCTGTGAATCTCTGGGGAGGCAGGCTCAACTGCTTCTGAATCTCTTCTCAATTCCTCATCATGATCAACAACACCGTTCGTCCTTGGTTCGTGATGATTTTTCCGAACCATCTTCATGAGACTCGACCTAAAGCGAGACCGTCTCCCTTCACCATTGCCCGAGTTTTCCCATAGCGATTGCTGGTCTACCTCATCGCCGGTATAGTTAGATTCTGCGACGCTTCCATTGCGAGTCGAATGTCCGTTTTGCATCTGAGCAAGGTCGCTGGCAGTGACTGGATGCGAGCTGAGGGCGATTGCCCGTGAGTTATTGCGAGCTGCAAAAGCAGCGCCTCCAGCAAAGCTTGTCTCTGTATCTCTCTCACTGTCCTGGGCTCCCACAATGTCACGCGGTGGTCCGGTTGATCGACGACCCATTCCTCTCTTGAACCACGATTTGAACCTAGATTCCGATTTGGTGGGTTCAGTTGGACTGACCTCCGCTGCAACGCCCACCGCAGCGCCGGTCACCATGAGAGGGATTTCCGGTTCAGCCTCCTCCTGAGACGGTGAGGGCTCCGGCTGTTCAACTTCTTGCTGGACACTGTCCTCAATATTCTCTGCTTCCGCGCCTTCTGTAACTTCTGCGCCTTCTGGAGCCTCGATAGTTTCGCTGGGTTGCTCAGCCTCTGGCTCTTTCGCTGGCATTCGCTTCGACTTTCTTCTCCACAACCGTAGCCTGTCCTCTTTACCTTCCTGCCTCTCTGCCGCTATATCCCGAGTTAGTCACGATTGAAGACACCGATTGCATTTCATGTACAACGACTAACCTTTCTGCCGTTTCTCTTCGGCCCGAAGATCAGCCTCTCGCTGGCGATCGATCGCCGCCCGTCTTTTGCGCTGTTCTTCATCCAAGCGCTGTTCCAATTCCTTTGCCCTTCGCTCTTCAGCGCGCTCATTGATATCGTCCAGAGTAGGCTGAATCCGCGAGCGGGCGACGGCTTCAACCTCGGCTCGATCCACGTACTGATCAGTGCCGATGTTGACCCTGTCACCAACCACAAGTTGAGATTCGGACTCAAGGCGTGCCCGTTCCCGTGCCTTTTCCTCCCATTCCTTTTGCATGGCAGGGGTAGGTTTGCCCGTGTCGGCATATACCCTCATTTCCATGTTGTGAATGGCGGCATCGACGTTGCGCCGAGCAGCTTGCATCAAAAGGTCTCGATTCTTCTGCCTCTGCTCATCCACCTCGTTGAGCCTGGTCCGCAGGCTCGACATTTGATTCCTGATTTCCATGGATCTCTCCATGTCCATCTTGGAGGCATCGGCGTCGCTAGCTGTTCGCATTCTGCGGATTGACAAGCGCAAACGTGCAGGCGGCGTAGTGCCATAGTAGCTCTGATATGCTTCGGTCTCGTCCTGCATCCGGGCCAGCTTTTCTGCAGCCAACCTCTGAGCTGTCTGCTGCAAGCTTATTGCTCGTTGTAGAGCCGATTCATCGTTCTGGGTGACAGACTTCTGGGATCTCGCACGAGAAAGCCCTCTTTGAGCTGCATGGACTGCAGCGCCAGGGCCCATCTCTTCACGGGTCTGTGCCACGGCGTACAGATCTCGCGCCATCGAGATGGACGCTGCTCGGAGCACATTCCGCTTGTTCTGCTCTTCCACTTCGATGGAGACAGGTGGGGTTGAGGTATAGAGCCGCACGTTGGCATTCGCGATGTGATGTATTCTGCTGGCCTCGAGGGTAGAATCAATGTGTTCGAGTGGCTCTTGGGTTTCTGGGCGGGCTCGATGGGAGGCACCGGCCGCTGACAGGGCATACGGTGTGTCTGACGGGATGGCAGGCTTGGAAGGAGCGGAATCCGCTCGTCTCCTGCTGGATAACGCCCCACTGGCAGCACGAATTGCGCCTTCATGCAGACTAGATCTCCGGTCCCAAGTGCCAGTATGATCGATCCCAGGTACAGTGCTGATGGCTCTCCGATCTCTGACGGCGAACACTGCAGCCTTGAATCCTTCGGGAGTTGACTGAACGGGCTGTGGCGGCTCCGGAGGTTGGTAGTCTCGAACATGGAAGGCAGCCTTCTCGGCTGCCGGCTGCTTTTCAGGTCTCCAAGCCTCGTACGGTCGGCTTTTCGCATGAGCAAAACTTGCAGCGGCTCCTGCAGAGGACAGGTCGAAAGCTGGGGTAGCGGTACCGGTCACCCTTGGGTCTTCTGTTATATCATAGTCATATTAGAAATATGCGCGAAGGACAGCGATGAAACAACTACCATAAGACATCGAGGGGATCTCACTGATAGAATGCGTATCTACTTCGGCGGAATCGCGTACGGAAATCTTTCGATCCGGATGTGTCACATAAAGCGCAGCTGTGGCAGCTGTTTCAAGATCAACAATCATCAGCCCGATCTCCTTCACGAAAGTCACAGATCAGAGATAATAATATCACCTTGGTCCGCTAACCGGGCCGCCCGGGTACTGGTGCTGTCGCTGGGGCAGGCAGCTGCTGGCTGCGCAGTTGCCATGATGGTAGAGGGCCTGCAGGATGTTGCAGAGTAGGAGGGAGTGTGGCGACGACAGGCATTCCTAGAACGAGATCCAAAGGAGAGAACGATCAGTACTAGACAAAGGATAGAAAAGAGATGGGGGGGATGGAACGGTGGAACGCTGGGTTGGTTGGTGGTGGTGTCCGGAAGCTTTGCCGTTTGAGCAGCGTCGTCTGTGACGTAGTTGGTTGCAGTCTGGATCCGTGGATGCGGACAGCACAAGAATCCCTGTATGGAGAAAGATTCCAGAGTACCTAGGTACACGACGGCTACAGGACGTTCGACTTGCAGCTAGCTCTACCTCCAGATCGATGCGCCTGATGCGGGCTAGTTCGCAGTCTTGGCGAACCCGCGCACGTAAGGGTGAGGGAACAGCGAAGAGCTGATGTCATGATGGCGCTCGACAGGCATGAAGCATCCTGTACTCCTGGCAATACAGACCCAATTGTGAGGAAAACATCCTCGAAGTTAATTGTCTCCATCAGTAAGTACCTAGGTACAAAGGCAGTACCTGTTTCCGATCGTAGGCTACTATTGTATATACTATATACAGTAGTGATGGATTCGATCTCATCGAAGCTCCTCCACAGCGGGACTCCACATCTCTGGCCGTTTCCGATCGACACATCAAGGGCTTGACCCACCGCGTCACTTAAAATAAACCAGCTAAGACATGTGAATTTCCTACGCACTGTGCGCAGTTTGGTATCGATATTATTGCTCATGGTCCACGATGTTTTCCAAAAAAAAATATTTAATCATGGTGAAGAATGAAAAAATAGGACCTAAAAGCCATTTGCGTCCAGATTGGACCACCAATATCATGAATATGCAGTGCATGGATAACGAGAGAGGGGATAGCAATTATTGTATTAGAAAACATTCAAATAGAAGATTTGGAGTCGGTCGTAAACGCATTATAATGATCCTAAACTGGTGAAGACCGCACTGTATTCACCAGAGGTGCAACTTCTTCAAGATATCATTTCGTGCAAAGAACGACCGGTTTCGTTTGCCGAAAATATCTATAGACCATTGTTATGTCAGCAGGCGTCAGTAAGTAAACACTCATCGGGGCCACCTACACATGGGAATGCTCAGAAGACAGACGCCCATTTGGATGCTCGAAACAGCAATAAATGCGGGCCGAACACCACGGACCACGATCCAGTCATAAGCGAAGAACGTCAACACGAAGCTGAATATGTTCTTGAAGATCAACAAGCATGTGAAGGCTTCGACCGCGATTTGTCCTGTTCAAGTCAGTCACTCGGTGCTAAAGCATGCAACTGCTGTGAAGCGACGGACAAGGGCAGGGTGACAGGGATGAACTTACGATGCGCATCAACGATGTACAAGGCGCTGGCGACAGCACCCATAACCATGCCCATGATAACGAACATCAAGAAAACGTCAGGAATCAGCCAGCCATATTTTCTGACATCAGACGCAACGATGCCAAAACCGTACAGCCCGATACCACTGAAGATGAGCTGGAAGAAAACGAGCAGTATACGGAACTCAGGTTCGTATATACCCTTGTTGAGTCTGATCATGACCTTGTTCAGGGAGTCGGAGAGCACACCGGACAATATCAGGCCCAGGATAGCTCCGATAAAGGCCCCGGTGTACAGGTATCCGGTTTCCACCTCTCCGAACCACAGCGGCGGACCCAGGAAAATGGCAGCAAGGGTGACTCCGATGAAGACAGTCCAGCCGATTAGAACACCTTGTGTCAAGCAAGCCTTTCTCAAAATGAGCAAAGATCCGAGCATAGACGGGGCATCCGGGAGACTTACCCAAAGGATTCCCGGGTGAAGGAAAAGAGGGAATGGTCTCAGGAAAAGCTTGAAGAAATTCTCGTCCGTCTTCCGTCCGTTGAACAGTCTCAATGACTTCACGTAGGAGTCCTTTGCGGGCGTTTGTTGCCGATGATCTCCCGAGGAGGGGGACGAAGCATGAAGCGAATGTCCATCTGAAGCGGACAAAGGTTGTTTCTCTTCTCCTGTCGTCGGTGCACCCAACGACTGCTGTGCTTCCCGACCCTCACTGCTGCCGCGATGACTGTCATGTGGAGATTGGTCTCGATCGGGATCACCTTCGTAATCGGTATTGAAGCGATTTGCGCGCCTAAATGCGGTCTCAGGAACAAAGAAGAACATGAATGGGAAGGCCGCGCCGGCGAAGATGGCCACGAGGTAGAATGTCCACTGCCAGCCGAGCTCGTAGGAAATCTTGCCGCCCAGAACAGGTGTCAGAAATGCAGCACCGAAAAGAGCAACGTTGGACAATGCCATTCTTTTTCCACGTTCCTTTTCCCTTTTGGTCAGTATGACAGTCGATACAAGACTGTGGTGGAACACTCACATGAACGAAGAACAAGTCACCAACACAAGCGTTGACCAGAGCTTCAAATGGTGCCAAAGCCACACCTTGGAAGATGCGTGCCCATACAGTGCTTGTGAAGTTGTGTCCGCTCACTCCAGCCCAGATACAGCTGATTATCATCAAGAGGTTTCCTAGAAGGAAGAGATGACGCTTGCCCCAGATTCGTGCTGTGGGTACACATAGGACACCTGCTACGCCGACTCCACATAATTCGTAACCCGTGAGCAGTGCGACATCTGTAAAGGTAGTCTTGAAGTAAAACTTCAAAGTAAGAGCATTCGCGGCCATTAACGAGCTTGTTGTTGCGCACAGCACTGCGACGAAGGACAATATGAACAGAATAAGGTCGCGCCGCCATAATGGCCAATTCTGAATCATATTCATCAGACACAACTCGATTTCATTGGTGATCAAGCATCGGAGAACATACCAGCGGATCGTTTGGGTCGTCGCTCGGTTGAGGAACTAAGATAAATCGTCCCGATCGATCGTACTTCAGCCGTGAGTCATTGATAGTGACATTTTCTCCCGAGCTCTCATTGTTATCGAGTATATGTGAGGTGCCTTACGGAACGCTCCGTCAGCGAAGTTTCTCCATCTCGACTAGTTTTTGGTTGAGCAGAATTCCCACTTACCGGGAACGTGGGCGAGCTTGGTATCTTCTAATACCCCAAGACCCATCTCGTAGGTGACCAGGAATTGATCGCGTGAAAATGCAGTACTTTTTGGTCCACAGAGAAGGAAGAGTAGATGGACGAGTGAATCGCGGTGGAGTTCAGATCGAGTATACGGCTGGCATGATAACACTCATTTCAGTCGATCAATCTCGCCAGCCGCGTTAGCGCGGCGTAGTGAAGGGAAGTCTAGTGACAGATGCACGCGCTCAGTTCAGCCCTTTGCGAGGGATGAATGGTACTGCGCTTCGTCCGCTGATGTCGCGTTTAGGATAAGTGGTTGAGATTCTTCTGTTGATGCGGCAGTAGAAAACCTTGCGTAAGCAAAGGGAACGGCACGCAATTCCAGGGGCCCTGATTATGATTTTTCATGGATGGGCCGTGCGGAGACTCAGCAACTATCAGTCAGGCTGAATCCAGTGAGATCACCAGGTGGGCTTGGGCTCTGGGGCCTTCTAAAGACTAAAGCTCTCTGTACATAGTGCGGAGTATGTTTAGTTGATTGCCAATAGCTAGTCGCTACATCAGCCAGCCAAGCACCCACCAGAGCGCCAGTTCGATCGAGGATTCGAGGTCTTCCTCGGAAATAATGGCGAATCCATCCAGTATTAATATTATTTGCAGTCTACCGTGTGAAGTTCTTATGGTGATTGATTGCTAATCGCTTTAATTTTCAAGCAAAACAAAGATATTGCTCGTTAGGTGCCAGTAGTTCGACACGACAATGGGTAAGACTGTATTTGAAAGCAATTTTGCCGCAAATCAAGGCATCTTAGGGGCTGTGTTTCCAATACCTTCTACGAATCTGGGCACTAATCACAGGTTGTTGATCAACAGTGATCATCCTTTCATCAAGACCAATGATCAGGTGATGAAGGGGGTTATGTTCATCACTTTGCACCGCTGGATTTTCAAATGACGTTAATCCAATGCGATGGGATTTAATGAAAGCTTGTCAAGCCCTATGTAATGTGTACTGTAGGTAGCAAATATTCCCATAGTTATTATGGAGGAGGGCGCTCGAGGATGCTTGAGGGTGCGAGTTTACTTACAGCAAACGAAGTACAGTTTGTCAGTTACTCCGTAGGCACCTACTAGCCAGTAACTGTACCGAGGTCGCTGGAACTAAACCCACGGGCCCTTTGGGATCTCCAGAAATCCTGAAATTGGAAGCTGGGGAAAGGCCCAGAGTCAAAGACACTATCCATAACGATTCTAAGCTAGGGTTGCAGACAATGGCTTGCCACTTAAATACTTACAGCAACCAAAACCCTCTGGTGCAAGTGTCGATAACAATAATATACATACATGGACGGATTACTTGGTCAAGGATATGGATCTGAGACATGAATATTAGTTGACAGGCAGGGTTTACTCAGCCAGATCGAGAAGAAAACGGCCTCCCAAGGGGAATAATCTTTGGCAAGCTAAAGGTGCTAAACAAAAATAGAGTTCAGTGGCCCATCCAATTTCACGTAAGGAACCTTGGCAGAAACAGTCGATATGGAGTTCGTCCTGGATTATTATTGAGTGGCCATACTTCAGTATTTCAAATAATAATAACGGACAGAAACAGCTGTCAGTTACACAGTACAGTATGCAGCACGTACAGCAGATCAAAGAAAAATATGTAGACGTCTTACAGTCATGCGGTGATCTTCAGTCTTGAGAAGCTATTCTCCGTGCGGGGATGTTGGGAAAAGGGGAATGTCGTACGACTGGTACCACCAGTCTTAGCTTCCAGACATGAACATAATAAGACAAGAGTGCGTACCACGCCTCTGACTTTCCTGTCAAGAACTTGTCCCGACTCTGTCTCCATCCTCTCGCAACGGTCTGTACTACCGAGACATCATCCTCTAAATTAATTATCGTCGTCACCATGAAGATCTCCTACATTTCTCTCGCTGTCACTGCCCTTGTGGGCTCTGCAGCCGCTCAGGGCCTGAACGGACTTCCCACTTGCGCTGTACGTTTGCTATTCAATATTTTAGATTGGACGTCATCGATGATGAGAACCTGGAATGCGCTTGCTGACATTGAGAATCAATCATATAGCAAAGCTGCGCTACCAACTCAATCCCCCAGAGCTGCGGACTCAATATCTCCTGCATCTGCTCCAGCAAAGACTTCCTGACTAACATTTCCTGCTGTGTCGCAAAGGCGTGCTCGCCAGCTGATCAGCAGCGTAAGTACTTTCCCTCTTTCCAAGGCGACCTTAGGTTACCCACTGGGTATCTACTATAGACGCTCAGGACCTATTCATCTCGGCGCGTTGGGCGATTTACTGATGATGTCCATCTTGCAATGAAGAAACCATTCAATTTGCAAACAATATCTGCAGTGGCTCCGGCGTGACCGACCTGCCCCAGACTGCTACTTGCGCTAGCACTGCGGCCTCGACTGCCTCATCCACCAGTGCCTCTGCTTCGACAATGACTACCAGCGCCAGCACCGAAACCACGACTAAGGCCTCAACCTCTTCCGCTTCAGGTACTTCTTCCGAGACTGGTTCTGGTGCCGCAGCTTCTTCAAAATCCGCCTCGGCGACTGCCGCCGGCTCTTCCACTTCAACCTCCTCTGCCGCGGCTCAGTCCACTAGCAAGGGAGCCGCTGCTTTTGCTGGCCCTAACGTTGCTGCCGCTGGCGCTCTTGCTGCTCTTGCGCTCTTTGCTTAAATGGAAAGGACGCATTTCCGCGAAGTCAACATTTCCGTCGCTGAAGATGACAGTAATGAGTTCCGTTATCAATGGCCTCGAGCGAGCGATTCGTTGCCTTGTCACACTGAAGGCGAAAAAGCTGTAATCGAAATAGATGATGCAAATGCTAAAAGGTTGGCATGGATTTCTCGTTATTGTGGCCAATATTCGAGCACTGTTCCATTGTTTTCTATATAGTGGTTAATTTTCTACTCATTCCTGTTATGGCACTTGTTATTTCAGCCTACACCTAATCTTCCGCGACCTTCTGTATTTAATGTTAATACCATGATGTGAATGGTCATTCCTTATAAATTTAGAAGCTATACGTAGCGGCAGACAGGGCAGGAATGTTCGAGAATCTCTATTTAACTCTATATTGACCCATGCAAGAGGAAAGAAAGGCATCTACTCGGCTTCCGCTACGAAGCGCACTCTTGCCCCCTGCCGCTCTTCGCGAAGCTTCAGTAGGATCTGGCAATGTGCAAGGAGCACCAGGTTAGCATAACCTTCATAAAACTTCAAACGGAGCTTCATATCTGTAATCATGCGAGGTGTAAAAAGAGCGTCCAGGGCGATGCTTGCGAACCTCGCGCCCGAATCCCAATGTCAGCACTTACCCAAAGCCAAAACATCGTCTCCATAAACCCATACGTGAAAACAACCCGATTCTTCAACTGATCAAGTCCCTGGAGCGCCTCTTCTCCAGCTCGCGCATTATACCCACCCGCGGCAGCAGTCGCATCCACACCCCAAGCACGGGGACTGCTCTGGTAAATGAAGAACGAGACACCGAAAAAAAGACAAAACCGAGACGCGGCAAGCAGAGTCCAGATCTCCGAATACAGTGACGCAAGCTGTGCCATGAAGGGATTTACGCGTTGATTATCATCTGCTGCTCTGTCGGAGTGATTGCCGCGAGATCTCATCGCATCTGCCATTGCGAGAACTTCGTTCATTTGGGGGACTTTGCCTGCGACAATTAGATCGACAATGGCGTCGGCGATGAGGAGGATACCGCATAGTGCGAAGGGGGATTGGGGACGGGAGAAATTGGGAGGAGTGATGTCCTGCGAAGCTGTTAATATTCGAGCAAGGCCAATTGAAAGATGCCATCATATTTGTTGCGTATGAGAGCCGAGAACATACGATGTTCATTGCTTCCCCAAGCATGAATACCACATCAGAATCCGTGATGACCTCGGGGGCCTTGGTCAGGTACACGGCGAGAACGAACAGGAACAGGGCATGTGCCTGGATCAACCTCTTAGACGACAAAACAGCCATTTCCCTGTGATGAGAATGCAGAGTTCCGAGAGAAACCAGTAATGGAAGTGGTAGATATATATCTGCAATGCAGATAAGTTGGACCAGTAGATTTGTCGCGAGGTGGAGTTCTGGGCCGTGCGGGCGGAGTTGGTAAGACCCAGTGCTGGGTTGTACTGCAACAACAATGATGATGATGATAATTAGCGCAGCGCTGAGTATGTGCTTTACTCGAGAATCCCGACCAAAGATGAACTGCTGACAGATTTCTTCCTTTCTACTTGCAACCCCTCAGACGAAGGTTTTTCTTCCTGACTTTCCGCCGACGATCTAGCCACAATGGCCGATGCCGTATTTCAGAAAGAGCGACACGTCAAGTATTTCCTACGATGTCTCAAGACGTTTCTCCCGAGCCTATACACCTCCAATGATTCCAATCGCATGCTTCTCGCCTTTTTCACCATCTCCAGCCTAGACCTGCTAGGCGTGCTGCAAGACAAAACCACCGAAGAGGAACGAAAAGGTTACATCGAATGGATCTATCACTGCCAGGTCCCCACTGGTGGATTTCGAGGATTCACAGGAACGGATTTTGGGACCGAGAATCGCACACCGGAGAATGAAATCTGGGATCCAGCAAATGTTCCTGCCACGTTTTTCGCGCTCGTCATCTTACTCATACTCGGGGACGACTTGTCGAGAGTGAAACGGGAGGAATGTCTACGATGGCTTCCGAAGCTGCAGCGCGAGGATGGAAGTTTCGGTGAGGTACTCGGCGCCAATGGAGAGATTGAAGGCGGTCGCGACCTGAGGTTTTGTTGCTGTGCAGCTGGGACGAGGTATATACTTAGAGGGAAGAGTGGAAGAGGTCTCGAGGATGTGCAGGATATAAACGTGGAGAAACTGACATCATTCATCGAGGCTTGCCAAGTAAGCAGACTCTTCTTGCCTTGTATTTTTTTTATAACAGATTGATTCAAGCTGAGACTCTGGACTTAAGGCATATGATGGTGGCATGTCCGAAACTCCTTTCTGCGAATCTCATGGTGAGTTCCGGCCACTTCTCATCATCGCCGCAATCATACCCCTTCGCTAACTTGACGTTCCAGCCGGTCACACTTATTGTGCCATTGGCGCTCTGACTTTCCTCCGTCGCACCTCATATGGCTTTCAGCCTGTGAAGGTGTTATCGCCCGGTACTACGGAGTTTGACTCTCTGGTCAGATGGCTTGTTTCGAGACAGACCGCCGAGCTCGGTGATGAAGAGTCTGACGATGAGGATGCCGATGCCCTCGATAAATTGCGACACGTCCAACTCAACATGCAAGGGCTTACATTGGACGATAAAGTCTTGGGGTTGCCGTATCTTCAACCACAAGACGAACAGTCTTTACCGTGGGCTGGGTTTAATGGCAGATGTAACAAACTTGCCGATACATGCTACTCCTTTTGGAATATAGCAACGCTTGCGGTAAGAATACCCCACGGAATTGCATTGAACCCGCTGTTGACAGAAGCGAAGATGTTGAATAGATTAAATCTTGTGGATGCGGATCGTAACCGACGTTACCTCCTCGAGAAGACACAGCATATCGTAGGTGGCTTCGGAAAGGGGGTCGGAGAACCTCCAGGTACGTCATGACCGATAATTCTTGAATATCGGGAGAAATTGCTGATGCACACAACCAGATCTAATGCATTCATGCTTTGGAATGGTCTCTCTCGCATTCCAAGGCGAGCCAGGACTCGAGAGCGTAGATCCGACTCTCTGCGCTAGCACCCGCGCAGTCGAGCATCTGCAGTCAATTGCATGGTGGTCATACTGATCAGTTAATCATCGAGACGAGTCAAAAGCAATCAACAGCTGGAAGCGTTCTTCCCTGGAAATCAACCGCACCATCTCCGCGGTATATAAAGCGGCATCCCGATCGTACAGGCTGCCAAGCGACTGATGCGGACACGAAGGTCGATAAAGCAGCGTGATATCTTCCCTGGACGACTGAATGTTGGACGATGAGATTCTCAATCAATATCTATACCCAAGTGCAATTCCTTGTTGCCTCAACCCTGCTGTAATGGAGTTGGGCCGATTCGGTTCATCTACTGACAGCTTTCCCACTGGACACAAATGTAGACGAGAACCTTCTGGGTTCTGGAGATAGCCTTTGACATTTTGATTTGGTCATGCTGGGAGTTTCTCTCCATTGGTGACACTGACAGAGTGGGCCGATCTCCTCTTACATTCTACCTGGAATAGCGTGCTGCGAGAGGGTTGCGTATGCCATTGGATGAGACTGGGAATGTTCAGCGGACCAGTCGCAAAGAGAATACAGGAATGATGACCATGTGGATCTGCTGAGTTCTTCTAAATATAACTACTTGATGTTTCAATAGGAAAGAGAAGAACCTCCACTGTAGCTATTCATTGATAATAGGGGCGGTCCCCTCGGAGGGCTGACTGTCATGCTGCGGGAAAACTTGGAATTTAGGGGGCGAGACTCTAGAGTGGCTCCAGGCACTCCCTGTTAATATTCTAATAATGATAACCCAATAATATCATTTGTCCATTATGATAGCTTATCATTCCCGGGAAATACGGGAGTTAATTAAATTAGATACTTTGAAAACGGTCCCACGTTTTGCTCTCGGGCCTAACATTCAACGTTGCTAAGCCCAGTGCTGTTTGCTAAACACGAGCCACTACGATTACTGCTAGACTGACATTCCTCTTACTCCGGGGAAAGCTCCTCCTCCTTTTATTCAACAATTCTCGACTTCGAACCTCGTCTAAGCGAATGCCGACATCGCCTTGCATCGCAATAACTACTTTATCGTGATACCCCGATCCATCGTCGCCTAGTTCTGTTGACTCTTCTTCCATCGCCGTACCGCCTCGTCCTTCACCCCGTGTTTCTCTCGTTGGATGGCAGCCGCAGGAGATCAAGGACTTTTTACGTCGCCAGCTACAATCAAGAAAATCTACCTCATAGATACGAGCCCGCCGGACTATTCATAGCTGGCCGGAGTATCTCATCGTGACACATGCCGCCGGCCAGAACAAGAGCAGAGGTTCAATCCCAGAAGCAAAAGAAAAAGGTCCGTCATTCCCAACTATACGTCACAAACATCACCTTCCGCTGCTGCACCCCACCACCCGTCTGCATGATTTCGGTTTCAATCTGGCCATCTTTGCCGGGATTGCAATGCTATGCTATTCATGCATCTGCGAAATTGTCACCGAGGGACTTGTTTCTATCAGAAGTTGCTGACTTTTGGGCCTGCTGACGGCCGTACCCTGACAGCTTGCCAACTCCTACAATGAGTTACTGGAGTAAGTAACTTCCGTTTCTGCTGAATCTCTTTCGTCCTTTCTATCAGATCACTCACTAACTCGTATATCTTCTCTGTACAGGGAGTTTTCGTCCAAAGAACTCCGAAGCGTAGGCAACTACACTCTTGGCAGGTTGATCGGGAAAGGTTCCTTTGGCAAGGTCTACCTCGCGACGCACAAACTCACCAATGGATCAAAGGTTCGACAATGCGAGATGAAGAGCTTGCATACTATCTGGCGGAATTCTGATTGTTTGTGGTCAGGTCGTACTCAAGTCGTCAAGCAGGGAGGATACCAATCTCCCTCGAGAAATTCACCACCATCGCCAGTTCCTCCATCCACATATCGCTCGACTATACGAGGTTATTGTGACTGAGAAATTGGTTTGGCTCGTGTTAGAATACTGTCCAGGTATGGATCATACATTTGATGAGGAATAACATATTGTCGGGAGCCCCGTTGACGGATACTGTGTAGGTGACGAATTATACAACTACCTCCTCCGACATGGTCCGCTTCCCGTTGACAAGGTCAAAAAGATTTTCACACAACTTGTGGGAGCTGTCGCGTATGTGCATAGCAAGTCATGTGTTCACCGCGATCTCAAGTTAGAGAACATTCTCCTCGACAAGCACGAAAACGTCAAACTGTGCGATTTCGGTTTCACCAGGGAATATGAGGGCAAGGCAAGCTACCTGCAGACTTTCTGTGGGACAATTTGCTACAGTGCTCCCGAGATGCTGAAAGGTGAGAAATACGCTGGCGAAAAGGTCGATGTGTGGAGTCTGGGTATTATTCTCTACGCGCTTCTTGCGGGAGAGTTGCCGTTTGACGAGGATGATGACCAAGTCACGAAGAACAAGATTCTGTCAGAGGAGCCGGTCTATAACGACAAGTTCCCTGACGATGCCAAAGAACTGATCAGTTCACTCCTGTCGAAGCGGCCGCTCCTTCGGCCTAGTCTTGAGGAGATTCTTGCGCATCCCTTCCTGTCAGAGTACGCGCCTGAACAGCTGGCGATCCTCAAGATCCCTCGGCCTTCTCCTTTCACCACGCCTCTAGAGAAGACCACGTTGCAGCGGATGAAGAGTGCGGGTGTCAATATCGATGAGGTCATTGAAAATGTCCTGGCTCGGAAATGCGATCCTCTGGCAGGCTGGTGGGCGCTATTGATCGAGAAGGAACAACGGAAAGAGTTAAAGAGAGAACGCAAGCGACGAGAACGTGAAGCTGAGGCAAAGAATCTACGCCGTCTCAGCGCTGCTAGCAGTCGACTGGAGAAGATATCCGCAGCATTAGTGGAAGTCGATGAGGAAGGACATGCGTCTACAGATGCCTTACAGGACCGAGGCAGAAGGGACAGACGGAGCTTGCCCTGTAAGTAGGTCTGCATCTTCTCGTCTCAAATGTGCATATTCTAACGACGCATTCCAGCACAACTCGCTGTTCCAGAGTTGCCAATGCTCCCGGAACCCGGGCCTACGCGCTCTCCCGACTCTGTCGTCCCGCCGCCCCCCATAGATAAGGATTCTGTCCGGTCAGTAAGCTCTAGTAGGTATCGTCCGGTACCTCCGCCGAAAGACAGGAGACGGTCACGTCCCAGCATGCTGCATGTCAGTGCTTCTCAACCAGAATTAGCGCAACACAATGGCAGGCGCCGCGCTGGCCGCCGCCATCAGCATCCCATTATCAGCCAATTGGCGTCACTAAAGCACTGGTTTGTCGAGTCTGCGAAGAGGGCCCGTTCTCCCCATGCAAAGAACGCTGCTGGAGTTGGGACGCATCGGAAGTTTCTCCCAGACAAATTGAGCCCATCCAAAGGCCAAGACGCAGGGAAGAAACCAGCATCGACGTCCTCAGCTGCTTATCAGACTGATTTGCGGACCCCGACTCAAATAAAGCGTTCATCGAACGCCAGCAGCCTTGCACCCAGCAGCGCCTCATATCCCAATCATCGTCATTCGTTTCCTCGCCAGCCGCGGGCCCTGAACACCAGCCAGTCTAATCACAGAAACTCGCTGTCGCCATCCCCACTCACACCTAGAAGCTCATACAGACGTTCTTCGGTTGGTCTTCGGGGCCGCAAGTCTACATCATCTTCCGTTTCTTCCATCCGCAGTATCCACCATACCCACACCCATTCGAAAGCGTCATCCATCTCATCGAACAGTGTCGACACCGCGACCACGCCCACAACAAGGATTGGCAGATCGCCCCACTCCTCTGTCAAAGTTCTTCCTACGACGCCCAGCGCTTCTGCTCGTTTTCCGAGCAGCATCCGCCTGGTGCGAAACCCCAACAATGGCCTCTATGGTGCGAGTGATTCTGCCGGAAAGATGCAGTCGATATTCAACGAAGCAGCTCCAGTGCCATTGGTATATTCGCCGTCCTCAAGTCTTGTCTTCGCGCGACGGAAGCGATCTGCATTCAAAGGTCCTATGGCCCATACGACCAATCTCATTATATCCGGTGGCATGTCAGCTCCCGGCTCATCAAATGGTGTGCCGAGCGCCGATGAGGTCCCTGCGACTAGCATGCGGCCCGTGGCGAGAAAGAGTCAGATCATCGAGGAAGAAGAGGACATAGAAGTAGAGGATATTGAGGAAGTGGACACATTCAGCAGTCCCGAGGATCATACGGAGAAGCCTGGTGAAGCTCAGAGGACACTGGGTGAAGCATTCGAGCCGGAAAGTAGCTCTAAAAACGCTGAGGCTGGCGGGTCCGTCCGAACATTGTCTGCCACTCCAGGCCGAAAGCCCACTTTGGCACCTTCGCCCGACTTGGACTCTAGCCCGATTCGGCCTCCACGATCTTCTTCTTTGCGAGCTGTACCAACTGATTCTCAGTCAGAGTCCGCGCAACTGGACAGGAAAGATGAAACTGAGACTGCTGATCTTGCGACTCAGCCGACGACCGCTACCGAATGAGTTGGAGTCCCACTTGCCGACCTTTGGAATTCTATGTCCAGCATATACTATCCTCTCGAAGGTGGGCTTGGAACTTGGCTTTTTCACCAGGCCGCTTGTTACTTTGTTTTTCTTCGCTTTTCTCCACCCTTATACCCCCTTCTTGCAGTTGTGGTTTTTCACTTACATTTGATATTCTGTATGCGAGTTTCTGTACATAGCAATAGACCTGCTATTGCAATCAGCACTTTTCTTCTCACTAGTCAAACTTCTTTGATCACCTTACTTTCTTGTATTAAACATCATGGTTTTCATTGACCATGATGGTTTCATGAATCTTGATTGCATCCTTGGGAACTTGGATTTTGGCCCTGTATTTTATTTATTATATTTTATGCAATACGTGCACACCAGCGCCATAGCCACGAACGCATTTTCTGTCTTTCCTCGAATTTAAGATTTATTGCCGATACTTTCTGAGGCAAAGAAAGGCGATCATGGCAGACGCTGTCAGGCAACTCTGAGAACATGTTTGCCAGCATACTGAGTTCTGTCGTTCTATTCCTTTCTCATGTTCTTATATTGACGAGGCCGGTTCCTTGAATCTGTATGCATTGCTTTCTCTAGGGCTTGGGTTTTGCTCCACCTGCATTTCCTTCTTGATTTTCGAAAGCTCTTCTTCGGCAGGTAGAGCTCTGTTGAGACTTCGGGCTATATCTGATTTCGCTGTAACTATTAAACACAGGGATAATCTTCTTTTTTGCAGATTCAGCATCTGATAATGAAAGCCAAAAGCGCAGCGTATCTAGACTAACAGACTGGTTGGACCAACTCCATCTTGGGTTTTGCATGATGGTTTGATATTTGCTATATTCATAGCGAGATCTGTCAACGTTAAACTTATATCATCTTATCTAATATAGAAGGTTATCATCAACATAATAAATATGAATCACCAGCCCCACCACAATGATTATGTCACAAATAACTGTAATTTCTCCAATCCAACATCGACACCAGCACCACAGTCCACTGCCCTTCGATAGAGAGGCCCACTACCTCACAATCGCACTTCCTGCGCCTTCTCATCTGTCTCCGTCTCAACAACGCCCGATTCTACGTCTTTACTCCCGTCAGCAGTCTGCAAGCCGATGGTACTCTGGCCGACCTTGTCAACCGTATTCCGGTACGAGGGCACGAAATTCACAGCGCCGGCATATGTCCAAGCGACCACCATGAACTAGACCCAAATCAAAACCTTTAGCACAGGCACGTATCATGCAAAGACATACAGACGAGGCTAGGCGTACCATCGTAGGGACAATCATGGCAAACCCGGTACTGTTGCGCATATCCGCGACATGGCCCAGAATAGGCGGCACGACAGCACCGCCCGCGACACCACCGACGATGAAGCCGGAGCCGCGCTTGTAGTGTCTTCCTAACCCGCGGATACCGAGAGCGACGATCGTAGGGAAACAGACTGATTCGAAGAAGAGGGTCATATAGAGCATTGCTGTTTTCATTGATTGGGTGTAATGGATTAGCATCAAACAGCGCGAGCACGAGATTAGGTGTACGAACGTACCAACACCGGTTGCATCTCTCTGAGTCGTCGAAGCAGCTAAGAAAGCAACTACACCAGAAATGTATACCAAAAACACCCAGCGCGCTTTGAAGAACTTCATGAGAAGTGTCCCCGAGAATCGACCGACAGCGAATGCGCCCTGGGCGCCGGCGAGAAGTTTCGCGCCCTTTGCGCTGGATGTCCCGGGCCAGGTTTCGACGGCGTAGTTGATAAAGTATCCTGCAATGGCAACTACACAGACAATGAGTAGGCTATCTGAGTATCGTCATGAATGAAAGGAAGCTGTATCGATACCTTGAGCACCGGTATATGTGAACTGCGCCAACGTAGCATGAAACAACTTGTACTGTTTCCAGAACGGCTTCTCTTGCTCGTCGACGTGCGTTTCGGCAACTTGGAACGCCATATCCTCATCCGTGACTTCGGGGATGTTGGAGATGAAAAACACAAACGCTAGACAGAACACAAAGATGCCGATGGCGAGATACACCCATTGTACGCGTTTGAGTGCGGCAACGTCGTCTGCGGTTTCGGTGAAGAAGGCATAAGAGCCCAAAACGGGGCCGACGACCGTGCCGATTGCGTTGAACGCTTGAGCGAAGTTGATGCGGATTTCGGAGTATCTGGGTGGACCGCAGACTTTGGAAGTGCTCTTTTATCAGCCAAAGCCCATTCTTGACAGTTCGAGCTGTGCATAAAATCTAGCTACCTACCCGTAAGGTAAGGGTTGGCTGCAGTTTCCAGAGAACCCAAGCCAGATCCAATGACGAAGGTAGCACCGCAGAAGCCACCAAAGGAGCGATGCAGACCAGCAGGCCACATGCAGAGCGCCCCAATTCCATAGAGTGTCAATCCGAAGATGAAAACGGTTTTATACCCGAAGTGGCGGAGAAGCCAGTTGGCATAGCCAAGCGATGCTAATGGATACGCTCTATTGATCTCAAAGTCAATAAAGATATCGCAAATCTTTCTAGAGGGTCAATGCTGGATCATACCCGAAATATGCAGCTTGTAGCCCCGAAGAACGAGTTCGAGTAATGTTCAACGTGTTTTGGAAATGCTTGTTCAGTGTATCCAAGAGACCATAGGCGAATCCCTGGAATGAAATAGAATGAGCATCTCATACTGCCGTGATTGATCATGAGGTTCACCTACCCATAGGAAGAATAGAGTAGTGACCAGCATCAATGGCCACAGACTCTGGCGCAAGGTGAGAGTGGCTGCAGAGGTGGTCGCCTTGTTGTCCACTCGCAGCCCAGAGCGATTCTTCAGGAACTGTGCGATGCCCATGGCTGCAACAGAAAGAAATGGTAGGATATTACATCGATGGCTAGTCTAGCCTGAGACCAAGGAGAAGAAGAGATAAAAAAAGGAATGCGCTCCTCTTTATACTTAATTTTCCTTCCAACAAGCCAAGATGTAACACTTGTAGAGACGAAGCCATGGTAGTATGCATTCAAACCTACCATGTGCACGCATTTTAGGGATCATCAGTAATCACTTCCAACATCATCGGCTGTGACACGTTAGACACGACCAGGTTCCAACTGATGGGATTAAAATCGCATCCATCATTGGTCTGCCATAGTCGTATCTCATACGGAGGTACTCCGTACTCGCGTATAGAATCATCATTGTACCGAATCCTTCTCCGCGCATCTCAGCTTTGGCTCCTCCCATACTACTGTACACAGTACTTACTGCGCGGGGAAATGATCTGTCCAGTCCAAAGTTTCACTTGACCACTCGGATATGACTCTCTGCGCCTTTGGCGTATGATCTGCCCGGGGATTTTCCCAAATTATCCACACAGGAACGGGGCGTAGACTAACCTTATGCGAATGCCGTGCAGATCAAAAACAGGCTATGGAGTAAAGAAGAAGAATTGACTCTTGCACTTGCATTTTTGGGACGATACGCCAGAGCTGTCACCAGCGGCATGTTTCAATCCCCAGCTGACCTTGACCAAGTGTCAGGCCAGGAGACGCCAATTTTTTTTTCTTGTGACTGAACCCTCTGGTACTTTGCCCTGGAAGGATTCCAGAAATCGGACCACGGGTTAGTTTGGCTTTGAAGTGGCGAGCGGGTGGCACGCAAGAAGAGAGCGAAGGAGTGAGGGGAAGCGGCCGTCCATGATATCGATTGCTTGGCATCATCATTCTCCCCACGCCATGGACCGATTTTGATGAGCAAAGATGGACATGATCGGTGTCAGTGGCTGAATGCGGGAGAATAGGCGTCTTGGTATTGGAGTAACCGGGTCATTCTGATGGACTGATGGACACGGTGGATGGAATTGCGGGGTGTGCCAGTATACTGCTTGTTGGAGGTTCCGCGAATGGAAATTGGAACTGTGCAAGGTGTCCAGCATATTGAGTGAAATCAATGAGAAATCTTGATGATGACACATCTGAGAAGTGTGTAGTTGAGCAGTCTCCTCCTGCCTGAGGAAGGAGGCAGTCAATAGCTTGCTAGCCTAACATATCAGGCAACCAAGGACTACTACCCTACCTTCGCGATCGCCCAACTCTACTGTAGACAACCCTTTCTTAATGCAATGATTATGTTGGTGAATTACAGCAATCAGTAGGTCCTAATCTAATGATGGTGAATGTGTTTCAATACAAATCCTTTTGGAGAACTTCTAAATCATCTCTTCATCGATATTCTTAAGTTGTAAACAGGCACAACAGGTATGTGTTCTATGATCTAGAAAATGCATAAAGTCTCTAAAGGAACATTGGGCTAAAGCCAGATCTCTATAATCTATGTATGCAGATAGCTATCAATAACCATCAAGTCATCACTCAGCATTCATACCTTCTTTGGCTTGGATGCAATGCCATTCTGCTTCACAGAAACAGTGGGAGTATTGTAGAGACGACGTTCAATGAACTTAAGGACCTCATCAATGAGTCTGTATTGATCTGTCAGCATTTACTTTTTCGCCAAGTCAAAGGAGTTGTTGGCACTTACACAACAGGCGCACTGATAGCCAGAACTGCCTTCCATTCGATCCAATTCAGGGGAACAATAGAAAACAACGCCTGAAGGAATGGAATGTACAGGATGGCAAAATGAAGCGTCATCGAGAGGACGATAGCATAAACAAGCATCATGTTATTCCAGAGTCCAAAGGTCAGAAGCGATTCGCTGGATGATAGAGCGTTCATGGCATTCAACATCTCGATGACGACGAGAATCGAGAGCGATACGGTAGATGCAGATTTCGACATATCATTCGTAAACATCTCGCAGCCAATCTCAGGGAAGTGGGAGGAGCATTTATGGAAGTGGGACTGCCAGAAAAAAAATTAGCCGAGATTCACAAGGGACATATAGCGGTAGGACATTGCTTACCAGCTGCCAGAAGGAAATTTGAGGTCCCTCGGGGTTGTAAACGAACCACCAGACATAGCCGAAGACGGTCGCCACTCCAACGTAAGTCCCAATGACGAGATATCTGAACAACAGCCAACCGCCGACAAGAGGTTCATCGCGCTTCCTGGGAGCACGTCTCATCACGTCATGGTCAGGAGGGTTGAAAGACAAGGCAGTTGCGGGTAGACCATCAGTAACAAGGTTAACCCAGAGAAGCTGAACCGGGATAAGCGCCTCGGGCATGCTGAGAGCTGCGGTCAGGAAGATGGACACAACCTCGCCAATGTTCGAAGAGATCAAGTAACGGATGAATTGCTGGGTGTTGCTATAGATCGACCTTCCCTCTTCAACGGCGACTGTGATCGTGGCGAAGTTGTCGTCCGCAAGCACCATGTCAGCGGCGAGCTTGGCAACGTCGGTACCAGTGCCCATGGCAACACCAATGTCCGACTTCTTCAGAGCTGGAGCATCATTGACACCATCACCGGTCATAGCGACGACATGACCAAGAGACTGAAGGATGTCAACCAATTTGGACTTATGGCTGGGTTCAGTGCGTGAGAAGAGCGATGCGGTCTTGGCAGCCTCGACCTTTTCACTCTCAGTCAGACTATCAAACTCTCTGCCAGTGAAGCTCTTGCCCTCCAGATCCTCGTTTTCGCCAAAGACGCCAATTTGACGACAGATAGACTCAGCAGTGTTGCGTTGATCGCCGGTGATAACAATGACCCGAATGCCAGCCTCCCGGCACTTCTTGATGGATTCAGCAACTTCAGGACGCGGGGGGTCAAGCATTCCAACAAGGCCGATGAGCGTCATGTCCCTTTCTAATTGCGCATACTCCTCGGAGCTCTTGGCGATGCGTAACAAGGGGTTTGCCCAAACATCGTTGACACTGGCGATAGCCATGATGCGAAGTCCTCTGTTTCCGTATTCAACCACTTCACCCGAGATCAAGTCAATGTGGCTCTTAGTGAGAGGAACTCTGGGTCCGTCGGGTCCCAGCAGAGCGTGGGAGCAGCGTTCAAGGATCGTTTCTGGAGCGCCTTTGACCAAGAGTTTCTGACTTTTCCCTTCGCCAACGAGGACTGACATACTCTTCCGATCGCGAGAGAATTCGTAAGTGGCCTTCAGTGGTAGCTGAGACTCATAGTAGGCGCTAGCGGCGTGCAATCTTTGGGATGCGGGAAGAGAGAAGAGTTTCTTGTTGAGAGCAGCATCGTCTGTTCCGATCTTTTCGACCAAGACCCGCAAAGCACCTTCCGTTGGTTCACCAATGCTGGAGTAAACCCCGCTCTTTGCATCATAGGAGAGCGTAGCAGCATTGCACAGGGCGAGGACCTCGGCCATTTGTTTGATCGTGGAGGATGAGACGGCGAGATCTTCCAGAACTTTGCCATTGCGAGTAAGCTTGCCCTCGGGAGCAAACGTTGTGCCTTCGACGTCGATCTCCTCGATGTCATCACCCGATTTACTCAGATGAACGATCTTCGCAACGCTCATCTGGTTAGTGGTCAAGGTTCCCGTCTTGTCAGAACAGATCACACTGCAGCTGCCGAGAGTTTCAACGGATGGTAGAGATCGGACCACGGCGTTCTTCTGAGCCATTTTGCGAGTACCAAGAGCGAGACACGTAGTGATGACCACGGCTAAACCTTCGGGGATGGCGGCCACACCCAAGGAGACAGCAATCTTGAGATAGTAGATAGCGCCCTTCGTCCAGCCTCCATGAGCGGGGTCGTTGAAGTGCTCAATATTGATTACCCAGACGAGAATGCAGATGACCGTAATAACCTTGGCCAGCATATCACTGAAGTCATTCAACTTCTGCTTCAAAGGCGTTGGGTCCGAGATCTGAGAGGTAATGCTTTCGTGGATGTCTCCGATAGCCGTAGATCCACCGGTGAGAACGACAATCGCAGTAGCATGGCCAATGACCACAGTGGTGCCGGAGAAGATGATGTTGGTTTGGTCCTGCTTGACGGCTTGCTTGTCCTTGACAGGTCGAGTATCCTTGGCGACACTTTCACTCTCGCCAGTCAAGATCGCTTGGTCAACGCGAAAACTGTTGCTGTGGATTGAGAGCAATCTGCAGTCAGCCGGGACGCGGTCGCCCACAGCTACATCGATCACATCTCCGGGGACCAGTTCCTCGGCCTTGACGCGATGGATTCTACCTTCCCGGATCACCTTGGCCTCGTTCGCAGAATATTCTTGCAGAGCAGCAATTGCTTTCTCAGCGCTACTCTCCTGGGTCACACCAACTACGGCATTGAGGATGAGAATAGTCAGGATCTATTGATGCGCGGAGACGTTAGCTGCCGCTCTAAAGGCCTCGACTGGAATGGTGATATCTCTAGATGAAGCCAATTGTGCACTTACCACAACAGGATCCACAAATGCAGTCCAATCGTCACCTTCTTCAAACAGAGCAAGCACGAAGGACACTGCTGCAGAACCCAAGAGGATAAGGACAAGCTGATCTTTGAATTGCTCGAGAACAAGCTGCCACAAGGGCGTAGCAGGATCTTCTGCTAGAGCTAGAATAGCAAGGACAGTCCCGTCAGCATCCTCAAATGCGCATTGATCTGAGGGTGTCATTGCAATGACAGCTTACCATTCGGTCCATGCTTCTGTCTAGATTGCAAGACTTGCTCATGCGATAGCCCAGAGGTCTCCGATACACCGAAATGCTCCAGCACTTCGGCGGGAGTGTAGATGAAAGAATGCTCCATGTTCGTCCGCAATCACGGCAGCGACAAGTGCCCCAGAAGCGGTGGGGGAAAGATAGAGGAGAGAAATTAAAAAGACGGTGAGGAAGAAGGGCAAAAGAAAGCACCGTCACTTAGCTACTGGATACATCAACGCCAAGTGGCAGTGGCCGTTTTCTAAGATGCGGTACGGCCGGTCGAGTATCTCGCCAGGAATGATCTGGAAGCTAGGAACCGACAGGAAGCGAACGCCCAAGATAGAGATGGTTAATTACTGTGCTGAAGAGACCAGCAATCGATTGATTGTGTTTGGGAGAGTGAAATACCGAAGAGTATTAAAGTAGCAATTTACAAGGATCGATGCAAGAGAAACCCCCACAGACGTGGCCAAATGAATCTGGATCTCTAAACGTGTTCTTTTCGACCCAATCAATCAATCCTCGACCCTTTGACTAAGGCACTAAGGCCGCAAGGCAACAAGGCTTCAGGGCTGAAGCCAAGCGGTCATGTGCTCTAGCTGAGTCAGCCGCTTTACCTTTGTCCAGTCAATCCTTTCCGAGTCTTCGGCCTTTTGGTCCAAATAATAGGGCCAGTCAAGGATGTACAAGCATGGAAGTATGCCAGATCAGATCAGTCCAGTATCTTTTTTAGACAATAGTCTGTCGGGTTCCGCCGAGGATTAGTAACCTACTTTATCTCATAGCAGGTCACAAGTCGTCAGGCCATCATCGGAAGCTGGATATCGTTCATACTGCCGTGAGCTGATGATTGGCTTTGTCTTCGAAGACTGGGCACGCGCCGCCCATTTATTCTACTCCGATTAGCTACAAGAAGTGACAATGGAGCCTTGAAGTTATACAGTAGTACCGATGTACTGTGTATATGTAGAAGAGACATCTCCTAGCTGGCGTAGGACGTATCGATTATTATTCTGATAATGAATGGAAGGCAGTGTCAACCAATCTGAACCTGGTAGGAGTCACTTCAAATAATAATTCTCGAGTTATCGTTGTCAGTAAACTGATTGGAAGATTTCCATCTGGGCGGCATGCATGTGCAACCATAGTCTACAGTATCTACCATTAATACTCTGGAAGATTCTGTCATGTCCTAGGATGGGATCATTGGCTGGAGTGGACGAGTGGTTGGATATAGTCAAGGATGATTGTTGTACATTGTAAATATTACTCCTGCATTTGATATTCGATTTTGTCCTGAAAAATTCATCTGAGTCGTTCCTGTGTCTCTGCGAACTCCTCGAGTTAAGTCAAAGTTTTGAGCATCACATATCGCTCACTGTCAGCGAGCCGATTCTGGGAAATTATTCTTTCCCCTAACAATTGCACGACTTTGAAGACGAATTATCAATTTTTGAACGCTGCCTGAAATGTCCTTAAACATAGTGCAGAGACATGGAAGATGACCTTCATGATGTTGCAATGTTGAGCCTCGATGATTGGACTGGAGATGTTGACCAAGGTAGAAGAAAGCCTCAACTGTGTGGTAAACACCAACAAATGGTGTCAAAGAACGTGAAGGCCGCTGGAAAACTAGCAATAAAAATGATAAAAAGCAACGAGCAACAATTAATTCTTCGAGTCACAGGCTGAGCGCAAACCTGGAAGAAGAGGAAGACGGGCGCCCAAAACATTCAAAACAGGAGCGCGCCCGCCGTCAGTTTCTCCGCCTCAGTTTCTGCCTCGCTCGCCCTCGCTAAGCTGCGCTGTCCACCTCACCGGTCCATCCCTCGTCGAAGCAGTCGGGCGTGCGGTCTATTGCTCCATCCATCACTTTTCATCTTCTTCTCGACTCCTCTTCAAAACAAAAAATTCACCACGCAACCCACGCACCCTTCTCTCGTTTCTCTTCATCCAACAACTCTTCATCCTTTTCCCTCGTCCTCTTCGTTATCGTTTTCCTTCTTCCCCACTCGTACAAGCAAAACAACAACTCACCATGACTTCTGAGGTACGTTCTGGCCAGACCCCTCCCATTGTCTTCCCGCAGGGTCTGTCGCGATGGCACAGTCCTTACCACCCCCAACAATTCTGATCTGATAAGAGTCGTACTGACTGCATTTCATCTGCTGCAGCGTGAGAAGTAAGACTATACCCTCGGTAAACCCCGCAGTTGATCCAGTGCTGATACAGCCCCCCAGCAAGACATTCCTCGCGAGGCTCTGCGAGCAGGCTGAGCGCTACGATGGTGAGGCTTCTTTTCCCCGAAGTATTTGAGCCTGTCATCTAGGATGCTGATCTCTAATCTCCCTTTTCAGAGATGGTCACGTACATGAAGGTCAGTTCTCCAATTCACTCGGCCGTGTTTGTATGTTAGGAGACGTCGATACTAACTCTCCCATAGGAGGTCGCCAACGTATGCACCACCCCGCGATCGTCACCGCGGCCTTCCCTCGCCTTTCCAGGCAATGTGAACTAACATCTTATGTAGCTCGGAGGCGAGCTTTCCGTTGACGAACGTAACCTTCTCTCCGTCGCGTACAAGAACGTCGTCGGCACTCGCCGTGCTTCTTGGCGTATCATCTCCTCCATCGAGCAGAAGGAGGAATCCAAGGGCTCTGAGGAACACGTCGCTATCATCCGCGAGTACCGTCAGAAGATTGAGAATGAATTGGAGAAGGTCTGCCAGGATGTTCTCCAGGTTCTCGACGAGTCCCTCATTCCCAAGGCCGAGACCGGCGAGTCCAAGGTCTTCTACTACAAGATGTAAGGCATTCGACACGGCATAATTGATTGTCATGTAACTGTCATCACGTTACTCATATGTATTCGTGTTACAGGAAGGGTGATTACCATCGCTATCTCGCCGAGTTCGCTTCCGGCAACAAGCGCAAGGTCGCTGCTACCGCCGCCCACGAGGCTTACAAGGTGTGTCTGCGGGAAGAATTATCTATGCGCCTTCCATCTAGAGAGCGGAGAACTCTTGCTGCGAGCCGGATGCTAACCTGTTGTAGAATGCTACCGACGTTGCTCAGACCGATCTCACTCCCACCCACCCCATCCGCCTGGGCCTCGCTCTTAACTTCTCCGTCTTCTACTACGAGATCCTGAACTCTCCTGACCGCGCATGCCACCTCGCCAAGCAGGCCTTTGATGACGCCATTGCTGAGCTCGACTCCCTCTCCGAGGAAAGCTACCGCGACAGCACTCTGATCATGCAGCTGCTGCGTGACAACCTCACCTTGTGGACCTCTTCCGACGGCAACGAGCCCGAGCCTGCTGCTGCCGCCGCGGCCAAGGAAGAGAAGCCCGAGGAGGAGGCTGCTGCCCCTGCTCCCGAGAAGAAGGCCGCCGAGGAGGCTCCCGCTCCCGCCGCTGAGTCTTAAAATGGGTGTTCCGTCTCTGCGTTGTAGCATTAGTCGTGTCGGATCGGCGTGCCTATTTGGACGTTCGAATTCCCCCCTTCAGAAGTGTTTATGAGAAATCTGCTTTTAGCTGCGTACTGGTTTGGACCGGCACCTATCTTCCACTGTGTTCGGGATCGTGTGGGTCGGCCGGCGGAGTTATGATATTTGGTGAGCGAAGGAAAACGGGCTGAGTGGAATTTATCTCTCTTTTATGCTCTCTATTCCCTCCCCAGCAAGATACAATGTGTTTTCGCTGTTTTCTTCGACTAATTACAATTTCCCCCCAAACGTCTGAAATTCAAAGTAGTTCGATCCTGCTTCATTGCGTGCTCTTCCACTTCAGGAAATTGCTCTGTGGTCCAAACACTGTCTCGTCTCCTAGCGCGGCGGACTCGAGACTTAGCCTGCAAGCCAGGAAAGTAAGTCAAACTACAGTAGGAAGAGGGAACCAACCAACAGATCACGCGACATTCGCTCGCCATGCTCGAATTAGGACGACCCATCCGAGCTATTAAAAAGAAATGCCGATCACACGACAGACTTTTGGTCTTCTTCTTAAAATTACGCACTCTACTCTGTCTTTCTCTACAAGTCTATCTCTCCACTGAGGAAAACACTGTAAGAAATCTTTGTCAGGAGTGAGTTTTAGCTAGAACTCAGTCAGACAATGTTATTGAAGGGTAAAATATGATGTGTCAGGTTGAGAAGGTCTGACAAGACAGAGAGAAAACAAACAATTAGTAAGACTACCTTCTTTAATAGTCTGTATGCAAAAAAAGAAGACAGAGAAGAAGACAAGATTATATAATGGAAGTCTAGCCAGGGGTTCAAGGGAGAAGAAACAAGAATATTGAAGATGGGAACGACCCCTGGCAATGCATGAACATACATATAGACAAAACAGGATATAACCAGTCAGTCAGATGTGAAAAGGTAGTAATAGTGCAGTTCTTTTTTGATTCTCTCTCCCTTCAGCGTATCACATAAAGTCATCATCATCCAGCCCATCATCGCCGTCATCATAAGACGTTGCATCAAGTCTATCATTTCTTGACGTGACGAGAGACACCTTCGTCTTTGCCGCCTTGGTCTTCTTCGACCCCTTATCAGCCTGACGCTCCTCTCTCATCTTCTCATTGCTAATCGTCGTCAGCGCACTCGCGACCTTCTTGACCTCCGCACTAGGCAGCTCCTTAACAAGCTGCTTCGCAAAGTCTTGCACCCAGAGCGAGAAATGCGGCTTCTTCGAATGCGCCGTCAGCAATGGGATCAGCGTATTGGTGAGTTTCGTAAACTGGTCCTTCGTCGTAGGCTTGAACAGCGGCATGGCAGACAAATCCACGGCCTGTGTCGGATCCGACGCATCGCTGACAACAACCGCCTTGTTCGTGCCCCGGTTTCTGTTCAGGTCGATGTCCCCGAAAAGATCCTCCGCGTGCTTGAGGTCCGAGTCCTTCTCCGTCCGACGCAGACGGGCTCGCTTCTCGGTCTCGTCTTCGCTTTCTTCGTCAGACTCTGCGTTTCCCTCGGCTTGCCGTCGTCGTTCTTGCTTGTGCTCTTCTATCCGCTGCGCTTTGGACTTCTTCTTCGCTGCAGCTTCGGCCTCTGCTTTGGCTTTGGCGGCGGCGGCTTTGGCTGCCTTTTCGCGTTCCGCTTCGGAGTCTTCGGCGGCGTCCCAGGAGTCGAGGACCTGATTGTCCACATCTCGTCAGTTGCCCCCGATCCCATTTGATTGAAGTGGAAGTGGGGGCCTGCTTACATCTTCCTCTTCCTCATCTTCGAACCTGCGACGGTAGGCAACTGGGGGAGGGGAGGGAGGGGACGAGGAGCTTTCCTCTTCGTCATCTAGACGCGAGATTGAGAATATTAGCCTGCGATATCTTCCAGAAGTGATATGTGATGCGCAAGTCAAGGGAATAGTGACGGGAGACTGAATATGACTGTAACCGACAAAGGGCACATACCCCACTTCGAAGGCGCCATGATGTGCTACCGTTGTCAGAAAGTTGCGGAGCTGACAATGATAATTGTGTCTCACAGCAGAGACTGCCTTGGAGAAGCCACGAGCGATGGCGATAAGGAAAGGGAGAGACCGCAGGTGGTGAACCTGTAAAGAGGAGATGACGCGGGAAATTTTTACGTGGGCGAGTTGTCCCCATTCAGCCGCCTTCAGCGTCACAGACTGATGGGACAGAGGGGCAATGGGAGGCCCACACGTGACCTGTTTCGGCCAAGGACTTCGTGCCTTGATGCCCAAAGGAACCACATACCAGAAACAATAATGTAGAAACTATGTCTATGTACTTTACTTGAAAAGCACGCTCTTATGCAACCGATGATCTGAAAGGAAGGTCATTAAAATGATATTCCAATTCTCTGCGATACAGCCAGAACACGCTACAGCTTAAAGTACTATGTCATTTCTTTCATTAAATGGGTAGTCATGCTTTTCTTTCGAATGTCCCGACAATTCAAACCAGTACTGCCAGGATAGTGAAGGGTCCGACATCTGTTTCTGCCCGACAATACCGCAATAAGCGGTGGCCCGCGACATGCTTTCGATCCGAGACCAATCATCTTTTACTAGATTACCTGGCCGATGCGCGGAAGGACCTCCTTTGATTATATTCTCTTTCCACGGCTGCACTTACAGGTTGACAGCGTTGCGGAACTTCTCACCAGCGTAGATGGCGTTGTCACCGAGCTCCTCCTCGATGCGGAGAATCTGGTTCAGCTTAGCCAAACGCTCAGAACGGGCAGGAGCACCGGTCTTGATCTGGCCAGAGCGCAGACCGACGACGATATCGGCGATAGTAACGTCTTCAGTCTCACCGGAGCGGTGGGAGACCATGACACCCCAGCCGTCGGCGTATGAGTCCTTGGCAGCCTGGATGGATTCAGTGAGGGTTCCGATCTGGTTAACCTTGAGCAGAAGGGCATTGCAAGACTTGAGCTCGATCGCCTTCTTAATGCGTTGAGGGTTGGTCACAGTCAAGTCGTCACTATTCCACCTGGTCAGATAGTTCCATTGCCAGTGAGTCTTGTCGCTCATCACTTACCCAACGATTTGGAAGTTGGAGGTCTTGTAGAAGTAGCTCCAGGCCTCCCAGTCGTCCTCGGCGAAGGGGTCCTCAATGCTGACAATGGGGTATTTGCTGGCAAGAGACTTGTAGAGGTCGGCCAGCTGCTCATAGGTGAGCCACTTTGAGGGGTCGCTGTTGGGGTTCTTGAAGTCAAGATCGTACTTCTTGACGTCGGGCTTGTAGAATTCGCTCGAGGCAACGTCCATGGCAATGTGAATCTTCCCGGTGTATCCGGCCTCTTCGATGGCCTCGGTGATCAAGTCGAGAGCCTCCTCAGCGGTCTGAATATCAGGAGCAACACCACCCTCATCACCGACGTTGCCAGCAGAGTGGCCGTACTTCTTCTTGGCAAGAGCCTTGAGCTTGTGGTAGACCTCGGCACCCTGGCGAAGAGCCTCAGAGAATGAAGGAGCAGTGCTATCCAAAAGTTAGTTCCGTAGAGTTCCTCTCGTCGCCGCTGAAGAGAATTTTCCAGCTTGCTGTACTTACTCGGGCACAATCATGAACTCCTGGAAAGCCAGGCGGCCACCGGCGTGAGAACCACCGTTCAGGACGTTCTGGAAGGGAACGGGGAGAACGTAGGGCTTCTTGGTTCCGGCAAGGTCGGAGATGTGAGCATAGAGAGGGACGCCCTTCTCAGCAGCACCAGCCTTGGCGACGGCCAAGCTGACACCGAGGATGGCATTGGCACCAAGGTTGGTCTTGTTGGTGGTTCCATCAAGCTTGTTGAGGAACTCATCGACCTTGGGCTGGTCCTTAACATCAATGTTCTCCTTGATAAGAGCAGGTCCAATGACCTCGTTGACGTTCTTGACGGCTTTCAGGACACCTGTGAGATAGAAGATATGCTGTCAGTTGACTATTGCTTGTGAAATAATATCGGACACAAGCTGGAGATATTCTTTCACTTACCCTTTCCGCCCCACTTGGACTTGTCACCGTCACGGAGCTCGCAAGCCTCGTGCTGACCTGCAGTACGTGTTCGTCAGCATCGTCCATCCATCGGCGCAACGCAGTAAACCAGTCCTCTGAAAGGGAGCATACCAGTGGAAGCTCCGGAAGGAACGATGGCACGGTGAAGACCAGTCTCGGTGACAACGTCCACCTCAACGGTGGGGTTACCACGAGAGTCGTAGACGGAGCGGGCGTGGATCTTGGAGATAGGCATTTTGACGAGCTGATTGAACTGATCAGTCGATTGCAAGACAAAGAACTGGAAGGATGAGAGGAAGCTGAAAATTGATATATAGGGGAAAAAAGCTGCCGCTGATGGGTGACTAACGGCGGGGACCTTCACCGATGACCCAAAAAGATTGAGCGGGATGGTTGGTTTCAAGGGAGGGCAATAAGACTGATGACACAATCAATTGACCCAACGGCGGGACTTGAATGGTCAAAGCAACGTTGCAATATGCTTAGAGCAGTGGGGTCTAGAGATTCCATGTATACCGTACCTGATGTGCGATATACTACGTACTTAAATGTGTCCTGCAACGGTGTGTGATTGAGGAGGGGTTTGAAGAGCGAGAGTTTGGGCTGGGATGGTGGGGCAATGATGAGCTCAGACGAGCTTCCAGACTAAAGAGGATGTTTGTTTTGCTGTGGACTCCTCACCTGGTTGTATCAAGACAGCAATGAAGGAAGAAGAACGATGGACACAATCGAGTATGAACCCCGGACTGACAGCTCTACTTGTATGAGCTCTGAACACTGAAGCCCGGGTAAAGATCACTGATGTCTCTCCGAATCTTTCCAACGTCACGGTGGGGCAATTCTTCGTCCTCAGTCTCTCGCTGGCCGACAGCTGCCCGTTCAACCACTGGATTTCACCTTCTCAGCGAGATCTCCCGCGTATCCTCGGCGCAAGGCGGGATCTACTTCGAGAGTGCAAAAGGCGATAGATGTGTCACTAATGGATACCGATTTTGAGCCAATTGAGCGGCAAGTACAGGGCGAAAGAAGTCACTTGCACCTATAATTGGCTCTGAAACTGCGCAATCATGTAATATCAGATAAATTTAGATCAACCTCAGCGAGGACGCTTCCGTCTATAGCTAGTTCTGTATACTGAGTCTCGAAACTTCCATACTGGGGTATATGATGACTGGTGTCAGTGGTGTTGCACGATTATCGACGCTTGCTTGAATGGCTCATCGAACGGGAATACGTATTTCCAGACTACATTCATCTGCCTTAATTTTCTGGCATATATCACATGACCCCATGACCGTAAGCAGCATCACGTGATACTCTCGTTGTTGGCTCCTGGTGAGCTGGCTGGCAGCTCCCCAAGCTTGCGTCAAGATAGCATTCAATCCCATAACCCAGTTATCTCAAGATCGATTTACCTCAGAATTCCAAACATACTGGGCTTAGAGTTGCATCTTTTTATTTTCTTCTCATCCGAAATATCTTCCCGAACTTCCTTAGCTCCAATCATGAACGGCGCCGCCGATCCAGAAAGAGAGCAGGCGCTCGAGGACTACAAAAAGAGCTTGCTAGAGTTACGAGAATGGGAGGCCAAGCTCAAGAACTTGCGGATGGGCATAAAGGATCTGCAGAGGGAATTTGATATCTCCGAAGAGAATATTAAGGCCCTACAAAGTGTCGGCCAGATCATCGGAGAGGTGCTGAAACAGTTGGACGAGGAGAGATGTAGGTCTTCCACTGATCAATATTCGTGACAGTCGAGCAACGCATCTCTGGAAATATTGCTTTTGTGTTTCATGAGTGACACAGTAGCTGATTCCCTGCAGTCATTGTCAAAGCTTCATCCGGACCCAGATATGTCGTCGGCTGCCGGTCGAAGGTGGATAAATCTAAGTTGAAGCAAGGTACCCGTGTCGCTCTTGATATGACGACGCTTACAATCATGCGGATGTTGCCTCGCGAGGTCGACCCGCTGGTTTACAACATGTCCCTTGAGGATCCCGGCCAAGTCAGCTTCGCGGGTATCGGTGGTCTGAATGAGCAGATCAGAGAGCTACGAGAAGTGATCGAACTTCCGCTGAAGAACCCAGAGCTCTTCCAAAGAGTGGGTATCAAGCCACCTAAGGGTGTTCTACTGTATGGACCACCCGGGACCGGAAAGACATTACTTGCACGAGCCGTGGCAAGCTCAATGGAGACGAACTTCTTGAAAGGTAAGCGCACCCGAAAGTCTGCAGGCCGCAATCTGCATCCACATACTGATATTCCACCTTTCAGTTGTCTCGTCCGCTATCGTTGATAAATACATTGGTGAATCGGCCCGACTAATACGAGAGATGTTCGGCTACGCGAAGGAGCACGAACCTTGCATTATCTTCATGGACGAGATCGACGCCATTGGTGGCCGGAGATTCTCGGAAGGTACATCTGCAGACAGAGAAATTCAGCGCACGCTTATGGAACTTCTTAATCAATTGGACGGATTCGACTATCTTGGGAAGACAAAGATCATCATGGCAACGAACCGGCCGGATACCCTGGACCCTGCACTGCTGCGAGCCGGTCGTCTCGATCGGAAAATCGAAATTCCTCTGCCCAATGAAGTTGGCCGCTTGGAGATCCTCAAGATTCATGCCAGCAGTGTCCAGATCGAGGGCGAAATTGACTTTGAGAGTGTGGTGAAGATGAGCGATGGCCTTAACGGAGCTGACCTGCGCAATGTGGTCACAGAAGCGTATGTTTCACACTGTTTTCCCCGAAAGTTATGAGTATTCCGTTTCCTGATTGTCGATTACAGTGGTCTTTTTGCGATCAAGGACTACCGCGACGCTATCAACCAAGACGATTTCAACAAGGCTGTCCGTAAAGTTGCGGAAGCTAAGAAGCTGGAAGGCAAGCTGGAATACCAGAAGCTGTAATCGTGCCAAGAGCTTCACCAGTTTTGTCACTACCTTGAAGAGCCTGTAGAAATACAGCCATGTACTACAAATAATTCGAGAGACATTCATTGATTTCCCGCTGAGTTGCGAGCATTCCTGGATAGACTATCGCAACCTGCAATTGTAGAAGGCGGAGCTTCTGCGGAGTTGAGCTTCTCCGCAGATGGAAACGGACAGATGGCAAGATTGACACGCCCAAGACAGTAAATCACCACCTCTTCTCTGTGTACACACTTGGCTTGATTTGCATTTTGTCTCTGCAAATCTCAGCCTCTACAATGTTCTTCTCCGTCCATTAAAAGACTGAAAATCGCGTTCCTACCTGACGCAAACGCCAAGAGAAAGCGCCTCCCGCAATAGTTCCGCATAGTAACTTCGCTGCGATGGACCAGAATTGAACAAAGTGGCCACACCCACACAACGGCTCCTCAGCTGCAATGAGCTGCTGAGCTGGGGAAATAGATTTTTATCTTTCTCCATTTCTATTGATTCTTCCCTCTGCTGCACGTAGAGCTTGTGGTTTTACCTCGCTGAGCCAAGCGCGAGTATTCAGGTGCCAGGTCAGTCGATATACTTCAGCGCAGCTCTCCATAACATAGCTTCACCCACACTTATCCAAGTCGAGTTTCTAATTCTATGCGAATGAACTACAGATACCTGCAAAATTTGCTCGTGCCTGAGACTCCGAGGACTCCGGATATAGGGTGATCAGCAATACGAACCGCTTGCCGTCGCGGAGAGTCCAAAGGCTCAGATTCCATGCCAGTCTCAATTGCGTCGCTGCGTTCTCCCTGATCAGCTTTGTGTTAACAAGAGCAGCTTGAAAGAAAGACTGGTCGAAACGTGAATATGTCCTTTCAGCTCCCACAAAACGGTCCCTCGTTCAATTCCGCCCAACGACCCCTCGAAGACAGCTACTGGCGCGCGAGCCGAAACCCCGGGACAAACAAACTACCTGGTTATGGACTATCTCAAAGATCCGGAGGAGTTATGTCAAATAAATTGAGCAGCTTTTTCGACGGCGATCGTGCACTGCCCATGTACAAAGACAAGCCATACTTTGCGCCGCGGCGGACGGGGCCAAGATTTCGGCGGAGAAGGGTTCTGTATGCTGCTATTTGTTTGTTTCTTATAACATGTCTGTGGTGGTATACTGGAGTGCCTTGGCCGTGGAAGAGATCTGGTTTAGGAGGGGTCGAAAAAGAGAAGGGCGTGGAACTTTGGGAGTGGATGCAGGGCTTGGAGACTGAAGGGTCAGAAAAAGACAGTAAGACGAAGTCTATCGATTGGAAGGCGAGGAGGGAGAAGGTTAGGGATGCCTTTATTGTCAGCTGGGATGGTTATGAGAAATACGCATGGGGTGAGTTGGATATCCGTCGGATCTGTGGGCAGAGGTACAAGTCGCAATGATGGATATTGACAAGATCAGGTTTCGACGAGTACAACCCTGTTGCAAAGACCGGTCGACATATGGTCGAAGGTGGCATGGGCTGGATCATTGTGGATGCTCTTGACACGTTGATGATCATGAATCTTACCTCTCGAGTCCAACATGCCCGCAATTGGATTCACAACTCCCTCCAATACAACCAAAACCATGATGTGAACACGTTTGAGACCACAATTCGCATGTTGGGTGGTTTGCTCTCCGCGCATTACCTTTCAACAACCTATCCGGACTTGGCGCCGATTACAGATGATGACGCCGGCTCTCCGGGAGAGGATTTGTATATCGAGAAGGCAACGGACCTCGCAGAAAGATTGCTTGGGGCGTTCGACTCTAAGAGCGGCATCCCTTATGCCAGTGTTAACCTCAACCAATCCGTTGGTCTGCCGTCGCATATGGACGGTGGAGCTTCGTCAACAGCCGAAGCCACTACAGTACAGCTTGAATTCAAGTATCTTGCTAAACTGACTGGAGAGCCCGAATTTTGGAGAACGGTGGAGAAGGTGATGGAAGTGGTGGACGCGCAAAATGTTGAGGACGGACTGGTCCCGATCTACATCTACGCTGACTCGGGCAAATTCAGAGGCAAGAATATTCGCCTTGGCAGTAGGGGCGATTCTTACTACGGTAAGCCCAGACATCTCCTTCCTTGTTGGTGGTATGGATCTGAGTGGTTGATAATTTCTTCATGCAGAATATCTCATCAAGCAATATTTGCAGACTTCCAAGCAGGAGCCAATCTATAAGGATATGTGGGATGAAGCGCTGATGGGCATCCGCAAGCACCTGATCACGTACACCAAGAATGCCCGGCTGACAGTTCTTGGGGAACGACCTGACGGTCTTCACAATGCGCTGTCCCCAAAGATGGACCACCTGGTCTGCTTCATGCCAGGCACGATCGCCCTCGGTGCAACGGGTGGCCTGCCACTATCGGAGGCGAAGAAATCCTCCGATTGGACTCAACGACAGGACGAGGAGATCCTGCTCGCCAAAGAGTTGATGAAAACCTGCTGGGCGACATACGTCTACACGAAGACCGGCCTCGCGCCCGAAATCACATACTTTGAGATCGACGAGACTCCAGTCATGATGACGGACATGTTCCCCGATTCCACCATGACCACGGGCAACCACAAGTCTCAAGGAGAAGATCTGCCTCTCGTGTCCAAACCTATTTACCCTCTTGAAGACGACACTCTGTCATGGAAGAAAGATATCCAGATCCACGCCCAAGATCGACACAATCTGCAACGACCCGAGACCGTCGAATCGCTGTTCTACATGTACAGAATTACCGGCGACGAAACCTACCGTCACTGGGGATGGGAGATGTTCAAGTCATTCATCAAGCACACTGCTGTAGTTGAGACCGAAGAAGTCTCTTCGCCAGATTCCGACTCCTCTTCATCCACTCCCGCGGAGGAGACAAAACCTGTTTCCCGCATCATAGGATTCACGTCCCTGTCGAACGCTGATGCCGTCCCAGCCCCGAAAAGGGACAACATGGAGAGCTTCTGGCTCGCCGAGACGCTGAAGTATTTCTACCTGTTGTTCTCTGATCGAGATTTTCTTTCTCTGGAGAAGAATGTGTTCAATACGGAAGCGCATCCTTTGCCGCGCTTTGAGCTTGGTGGGGATTTGAAGACGGGGTGGACAAGAAAAGCTCGGGGGACGTAGAGGCGCTATTGTATGAGATTCATGTGTTGGGCGAAAACAATTGTGGATTTTTTCTGCTTCTTTCATTTATAAATTGGGGACTTTTTTGTAAGTGTCTGTATGCGTAGCATTGCACAGCCGAGTATGAGTATATATGTTCATGATTCCACTTGTGAGGGCTCGTGTATTCAGTATTGGATTCAATCAGTGTAACTGTCGTCCTTATGATGGTTCATCTTTCTAGATTTGTAGCCTCGGTGCTACCTTTGATATGATGAATTGCCTCGAGTACGAGCATCAATGATGATTTATAGGCGTCTTGACCGCAAATCTCTACTTCTGATTCCGTGCAAGCGCAGTCTTGATCAACTTCCGATATCCCTTAACGGCATCTTCAAGCTGACCCACCGTCAAAGCCTCATGGTCACCATGAGCGACGAGAATACTTCCCGGACCGTAGAGATAGCGCTTGACTCTCTTCTCTTCCGAATCATGAATGACCAAATTCGGCACATCAGTTCCGTAATTGACCGTGATGGTCTCAAATCCATCGACATCCGTATCCAGATCCTGCGGCCCGTACGCCTCCCGATGACTCTCGAAGTCAACAGTGACATCCTCATCATCACCAGTGGCATCACGAACAGCCTTTCTAACAATCTCCCTTGCCTCGTCCGGCGTCCCCGCCGCCAGACGCACGGCGACACTCGCCTCCGCCTCCGCGGGGACCACATTAGGAGCAACACCGCCGCGCAAAACGCCAACATTCACGGTCGTCCTGCCATACTTCGGACTAGAGGGTAACCCTCCCTCCTTGGCAGGGATACTACCGAGCTGATCGACTCTCGACAGCGCAGGCAAGATCGCAGAGACCGCACTCCGCCCTAGCCATGGGTATCCCGAATGCGCCGCCCGGCCCTTGGCGATGACGTCGAAACCAAGCATGCCCTTATGGCCTTCGGCGAGGGCCGACTCCGTCGGCTCGCCGAAGATGACGGTGTGGAAACTCGGCGGGGACGCGTTCAGCTCCGAATCAGAGAAGTGCTTCATTCCGTCTCCGCCGGTTTCCTCGCCGACGACGAAGAGAAGGCCCAAGGCCGTGGAGGGGTCCTCTTTCAGTGTTTCGAGCGCGCCGAAGATCTGCGCGGCGACGCTGGCTTTGGCGTCGACGGAGCCGCGGCCGGAGATTTTGATGGCGCTGCGGTCCTGGACGGACGATAATCCGTCAGCTTGCTCGTCTTCGCCCGCAGCAAGTGAGTATGGAATAAAAGGCGGGACGGTGTCAATGTGACTCGTGAGAAGGACTTCCGGTTTCGAAAGATCCCCCGGATAAGCATAAATATTAAACCGTTCTTTTTGCTTCGTGTTCTCGCTGGCAGGTGTCACCGTTTGCTTGACGACGGTGAAGTTTCGAGCTTGGAGGAACTCGGCGATGAAGGCGCCAACATCGTGCTCGTTGCCGGTAACAGAATCGATTTGAACAATGTCTCGATGAAACGAGAGCAGAGGAGAGTCATTGATGATCTTCTCTAAGCTTTTCTTGCTGTCGACATCGACGGGCGTTGTGGCTTCTCCTAATAACGGGTTCTGCGGAGATGATGCGGGGTGCGGAGCTGCTCCAGTCATGGCAGCGCTGGCCATAAGGGAGGAGACGATGCCCAGTCTCATGATTTCGTGTCGGAGGAAGACCCGAAAGAGGTGGAAGAAAATACTACTGGCAATTTGTTTGCCAGGGCTCTTCTGATCACTCTCCGATTGTGCTAGCAGCGGGAGGTGTTGGCATGCCCTTGGATCATGGAGACTGTGGAGAATATCCTATGTCACGTGACTCATCTTCAACTCATCTGTTCAATCGAAAGATGATGATATTTCCAAAGTTCAGCAAGTCAAGAATCATTGCTGATTTGATCTGTTGCTAGAGATTATCCATCAGAATACCAGCTATAACGTGGAACTGCTGCGCCTGTGGTTGTGATGTATCATCATGGCATACCACCCAGCGAAGTGCGCTTGCTGTACCTTCGGATGTGGATCCACGATAGGTAGTAGTCACCATTATCGCTGCCAATTACTTAAGAGCTGCTCTGGGGTCTCGATTATCAGTGTAGAATGGATGTCATCCATTCGCGGAGAACCTTGGGCAGATGAAGTAGGGTGCCATCGCAGTGGGCTGTGCTGCCTCGAGGAAAAGCTACTACCCCAGCTTACTGAGTAGTAGACCATTGCTGGATTCGAATGCACCTCTTCGCTCGGAATTATTGCGACAAACTCCGCTGAGTCTGATCAGCAAAACGTTTCAAAGTCTAGAACCCAGCAAGTTGAGCAACACCAGTCTCAGGTGTCTACTCTGGTTATTCAAGCTGGTATGGCACCTTAGTATTATTAATAGGCTCATAGAACAACCGCTCCACGTCCATCTTGTGCGTGAGACGTAATCCACTGCAGTAAATGAACCCTATTGTACAGTACTGACTCTGACATCAATCCGAAAGAGCGATGGATATATCCTTGATGGACAACCCCGCAACGAATGCAGCCAAAGGATCCAAATCCCAGAAACCTTACTAGAGACCAGCGGCTTGGAAATTCTCCGAGAAATCTACTGCTACAGTGAAAGGCATCCGTGATTGATGATCTGATACCGATTCTCAAGATTGGGCACGGAGGGCGATAAGAGTAAGCAGTAACCTTTCTCTCTCTCTTTCACCATCTTTCCTGCGGGGTCGCGGATACCCATGGATCTGGAAGACGTTTATGAACCTTGATGCTGTAGACAGAACTCTATCCCCTCTCGACATGCGACATATTCGCTTCTCGTTGAGTATGGATTCCATCTCCATGATTGTAAAGTCTGATGTTTCTGTGCTTCTTCTGACTTCTTTTGTACGTACGACCAGGATGAGAAACAAACGGTGACGATCGCGTTATTATCCCTTAACTGATGCAAACGTTCTGTACATATGTCCTCTGAGTCTCTCTGTAGACTGGTACCTAGAGTTAGAGTAACAACAAGGAGCAAGACCGGAATATCCTTTCCCAGAGAGCAAAACGGCATGGAAGCGCACCAAAATTTCCCAATTTGCACATCCTGCCGACAAGCTCGGAGACCCAGAATCGAGAGACTTCCGTAGAAGACGATGAACCATGGAAATAGCCAACTGCTGACCAACAGGAGCGCGTCGTCACCTAAGCTAGCTTTTCTGGATCCTGGATGCGACGAATCGTTCAGACCAGCGAAGGAAGTTGTCACCTCGTCCCAGCTGGCTGGGTGGTCCGCCATGTGAATCGCACGTTGGTTCCAGACGACTATACCTCTGTATCGCGCCCCGGAGTCCTCGAGATTCCGTATCACTTAAGAATGACGGCGTCCTCCGAAATCTGTGGAAGCTGCTGTGATTGGATCTCAGCAACGGGTTCTGGAACCTCTGGAAAATTGCTTATTTAAGCGATGTCGACGAGGGGCAAAATCGTGCTGACTGCCCGTCAAAAGGTGAACAGGAAAGTCAAGTCAAGCCAGATTTCCCGTCAGTTGCAAATTGATCCAGCTACTTGTGTTGTTCTAATGGAAAAAATGGATAATTAGACTGTATGCGTGTCGCTCTTTCGACAAGCCCGCCACAAGATCACATGGACATATCATATCTTACTCCGTACTTAGGTCGAGACATAGATCCATTGTATGTGACAGATGGACTGGATCTAAATTCTGAATGAATTGACAAGGTCCCGATCGGTTGGAACTGAAACGACATCCAGGTCCAATCAACTGTTGGTGTCTGCATGCGTATTCTATCTAAGTAGCGTCAGCGACAATAATGCATGTCTAAGACTCCAAACTCCGAGCTGTAAAGTTGAATTCGAAGTCTATTTCTTATCCTCCGAACCAATCAATTGCTCTTGGATACATACCATTGCATCGATTGGGTATGGAATGGCGAATAGTCATACTTTGCAGTCGATAGAAGTCTCCGTCTCAAATTCCAATGGGCACCGTCAATATTATCGCCAAGTGCACAGACTCTGGAGAAGTCTAAAATGTCGAGTGATTCTTCCCAAGTGGCTAGGTACTGTGATGATGCTCATCTGAGTGCATCAATGTGCAACAATTAAGCAATGCGAGGAATCCAGCCGGTACTGTATTGGTCAGGATTTCGACAGGAGACTCAGATCCTAGTCTTCGGATCAAATCTTGATTCTTAGTGGTTATATTGGCGAAGAGAGCAAACATAGAAAAAATAGGGCCGGGTGCCGGGGAAAATGAGCCTGTGTTCCGGATGGGCCACAACCGCTGCACTGGTTGGAAAAATTTATTGTGCTGAGGATGGTGAGTGGCTGGTGGCACAGAAAATCAAAAAAAAGAATAAAAAGAAAAAAGTCGAGGGCGACCTGACAAGTCAGACACAAATGGCTTTTTGCTTGGTAAGATGGCAAATCATTCCTCTCTGTATTATTATGCTGGTGCATTGGGCACAGGAACAGAGTTGCAAAAAGACGCCACTGACAGGGAACCACGTTGAAGTTGAAGCCATCCAGGCACCGCTGCTGTGTATTGATTCTATTGGTACCACGAGTTGTCATTGGAATTCTTGTACACCTGTACAGTACGAAAACCGTCTGAATGCAGTAGCTGAAGGCATTTCCAAGTCATACTGTCACAGTAGGGACAGTAACGGGTGGGAGATCCTCTGTGATAGACCGGATGGTTCTTTCGGTAGGGTCTGGTGGGCGCTTGACATGGAAATTGACGAGTCGATCATGTACTTCGACGACGTTGCGATAAAATAAATGGACAGACAGTTTGTGATCTTTTCCACTCTGCTCAGACCACCTTGAGTGTATCACCCCTCCAGGCAAGGCAGAGCTGGGGCATGACACAGAGTGGAATGTACGTCCCCGTCGCAGGGGGAGTTGGATTTTCGACTGGTCCAGTTGACTATGATAATACAACAATAATTGGGGGATGGGATATTACTGTGAGTCTCTGTATGTTAATCATAATATCGAGCCCAAGCTCTACCCTTGTGAGTGTCTTATGGCGTCATATTTCAGCAGGTGCTAGCATTCTCTGAGAGCTCAGACAATGTGCGACAAAAAAGCGCGACCCATATTGAGGTGTTCTAGACAAGTCTTGCAGCATACACTGGACAGGCTGGACCCATCACGGGCCTTTGTTGGCGTCCAGTTCGCTTGATTCTTTAGCAGGGATTACAAAGGATTATTACAAGTTTATTACAAGTCAGACCGAGGCCGGCCTTGATTGACGTGAGTCTTTCATCTGAATGAAGAACGGAGGATTTTCGCGTCCCTTGCAGTTGCAGCCGTTTAGCCGTCTTCTACCAATGTTCTACTCGGTACCAAGGGATCGGTAAGCACATTGCCATCTTCGTGGCAAGAAGTCTCGCAACAAGACCCCGCTTGGCGATGTCTGGGTCTGGTAAGTATGCAAAAAAGGGAACTTCTTGAACATCTACTGTGTGGTATGTACTGTGTAGCTTCTGGGGAAAGAAGGTCTGTACGGAGGTACAGTACTACAGTTCTGTGACTGTACCATAGGTAGAGAGACACACGACAGCGGGAACCATTGTGTCTTGTGTGGTGTCATGGGCCATTTCTTGATAAAATAAGAAACGAGGTGTGGTGGTTCCTGCACTGGACTTGCGCCCACCTCATTGGCAAAGGAAGAACAAAAGAAAATTCTGTCCCATTCATTGCTCTAGGGCAGATGTCAACTGCCATCTGCGGTTGGGCTGTGTGTGCAAGAAGCCCCTTCTCGACCCAACGGATCAGACGGTCGATGAACCCTTTTGGGGGGCCCCTCAAAAAAGGTGAACAATGAGATGAAAAAGCGAGCTCCACTTCACAGGTTACTCGACGAAGCACACGATACCTGCTTGTAGTCTTGTACTGTACTTGCTTGGTGAGCGCCGAGTCCAGACCGGAGGAGCAAGTGAAGTACTCCGTAAGTCCTTGGACCTTCTCGCTCGGGGAACCCTTGCCCTGGATTATGAGGTATCTTCTATGGAGGCATTCAGTTGGAAATCTCTGGCTTGGAATAAATCATCCAGAAACGCGAGAGGAATAGAGGGGGGGGGAAAAGAAAAGAATAAAGGCTTCTTTCTTGCGAGAGGCGTCATAATCATTGCCTTCGGTCCAAAACAACACTTCGCCATTCTGATCCAGCCTCGGTGACCGGACGCCTCTCTCTTCCACCCAGCGATTAGCTACCAATATTATTCTCATTAGCGAAGAACAGTCCCTCTCTTCATCCGCATCAACTCCATCGCTCTCCACTCGACACCAGCCCGTCGGTGCAACGCGGCGGTGATTGATTTTTCCAAGGGTTACTGTGCTCGACAATCTACGTACTAGCTATCGACTTGTCTACTGGTAAACCTTTGTCCCTCTCGTCGGAACGGCAGCGCAGAGCAGCTCTTCGGTATTTTCAACCACTAAACCACCAGACAAAAGACCATTCATTCATTATCCACTTGTCTGTTTGCTGTCCATCTGCAATCGTCCTTTTCCTAATCTCTCTTTTTCCATCTCTTCACCGCGTTCCTCATTTTGGGCAGGGTTCTAGCCTGTTGGGAAGAAAAGTCTGTCCATTTCACTTGAGTCACAAGTAAGTTCCTCTTGTCTAGTCAATCCCGAGCTGCATCATTCTCCAATTCCACCCTGCCAGCTGGTCAGGGGATGTACCTCCATCGTTCCCTCTTGATAGCTTGCATGGTTCTCGCCCGAACCTCCCATGAGGCATTGTCCACGTCTTCCCTGCAGTTCTTCTGCTTTTTCTTTTGCCTTCATTGGACGTCTGCTGCCGTGGGATCGGTGACTTCCCTCTGTTGGGCCTCATTGTTAATCACGCGCAACAGAAAGCACGAGCTGTCTGTCCACTACACCTCGCAGTTGCAGCTTCTTTCTCTCTGTCGCTATCAATCAGAAGCTATTTCACCGCCACATCTTCGGCGCCAAGTTGTTTGTCTTCCTCAGAAGCAAGTGCTGCCGCCAGATGATGCCTCTTCCGCCTTCATATTGATCGCGACATCCCACCCACCCCGCTTCTCTATTTCCTCCTTCACGTATAAACATCCTCGCGCCAAGACGTGAAAGAAGGGAGAAAATTCCCGCCATCATGTTGAAGCTCACACAATTACTCGAGACGAAAAGGCGAGACAGTTCCGACGCGACCTCAGAATCGCGCCAGTTGGCCCAGTCAGCTAATTCTTCGGCGCCGGTGTCGCCCGCCGTTTCAGTCTTTTCTGCGAAAGGTCACACCCGTGTCTCCAGCTCCGTCTCATCGTTGGTATCGTCGGGCCTCGGCAACTCCATGGAGGGCTCTTCCAAAACCCAACTGACTGACGTGAGGGAGGAAGAGTTCGTCGTTTGCGAAGCGAAAGATTTGGAGGACGAATATTTCAGTATGTACTTCTCGCGGAGAGGGAACAAGATGTCGCTTCTATATTGGATCAGACGGTGCTAATCAATCTTATGTAGAACGCTTTGACCAAGGCATGTCCGGTGGAGACGACTCGTATTTCCCTTTCGGGGAGTATTCTGACAGCTACGACCTCACGGACGCCGGCATGGATGTTCAGCACTCGCCCAAGAAGAGGCGCTCAGACAGCCTCTCAATCAAAGGCATTTCGCGGATCAGTTCGCGCATATCAACCATGTCCAGTCGATGGAGACCCAAGAAGAACTCAGATGGCCCTCTGGGAGATGAACAATTTTCGGACGAGCTGCGCTCCCGAGCCAATTCTGCATCTTCCACCCTGGTCAGCCCAACAGTCAGCTCGCTGACGCGCCTCGATGCTCGTGTTCCACCGTCCCCTGCGCGGACTGTCTTCGAGGAGCATCTCAGTGAATCTGGCATCCGCCCAATCGATATCGCGAGGGCAAACAGTCAAAGTCTGGACGATTCCGCGCCGCAGGCGACGACTCCACTACTCCCTCCATTCATGGGAGATGGTCCCGCCAGTGAAACTTCATCGAAAGTGTACTCGCCATTGCAGTCACCATCGGTGGCAGACGTGGCGGCAGAAGAAGCCGATGACACTGTCGTAATAGATCCTCGCCTGGGCGGTATCCCATCGCCACCTCTGTCGACCAAACCGTCAGTGGCATCGTTCAATCGGCAACGGGCGAATACTGTGCGCACTGTCTCCGGGGAGGCAGCTCCATTTGTCCTCTCAGACCCCAATGACGAGTGGGCAGCTAAGTTGGGCCATGCGAATTTCACCATCCAGCCGGAACCGTACGTGCCTGAAGCCTGTGAACTCGAAGCCTTTGAACAGCTGCGTTCGGACTGGGACGCCGCGCGATGCAATTTTGCAAAACACCTTGTCCGCACAGGGGAACACTATGGCGTCACGTCCAACATCTACAAACTTACAGGAGAGAAATGGGAATCGATCAACAGAGAATGGAGACAGAATCACGATGCGATGCTCGCGCAACTCCAGGCGAGTGGCGCGGCGATCTTAAATCTGACCAAGTCAAGTCTTCATCCCGGCGAGCAGATTAAACTGCCGGGCCTCCATGATAATGCCAAGTTCCCAGAACTGGGCGACGAAGAAATCGTTGGTCCGATGACAGTCGCACCGGCCATTGCCCAGCAAGGACCGTGTCGGACCAAGTCGTTAAAACGAAATTTTTTCAAATTCTTTCAGGATCTCGTTACCAGATCCTAGCAGCAAACTTTCTTTTTCTCGGAGCGACCCGTGATAACGTATAGACTCGAGAGGCGTTTCGATGTACAACACGTGATACACCAACTTAAGCGTCTCGGATGATTCAGCATATGACGACCTAATGCCTTATCAACCATGTCGATACATAATGACCCTTATGACTCCTTGATTCACCCTGCGACTTCTGACATCGCAGCTGTTACGCTTGTTTTTCTTTTGTTACCCTTCAGTTCGAATCATGTCTTTATCCATCGGATGCCCAGTTCTGCGCCCGATGATGCCTCTGTCTCCCTCAGACTCTGTCTCCTATTTGCCCACGTTGTCTTACTATTCATTGATGCAATTTCAAACGGTCTCGAGTGATGTGCTGCCTGCTGTGTGGCGGGAGGGGTAAACAGGAAAGGTCGAGGAAGAGAAAGTTTCAAAGTGACTGAGGATCTGTTGGGTTAGCTACGCATTCCACCATATTGACCATTCATTCCATCCTTCAAATATACCCCCAAGCGTGTGTGTTTATATCTCTTTGCCCACTGTATCTCACATCTCATAGAGATCCTGTTTACTCCATCTGTCAAAAGTCAAAAGAAAAAAGTGTTGATAAGTCCTTTGTGTATGTGTATATAATAACATGCTCGCTCCATCTGAGATGCCGATAATGACCATGATTGATTGCAGAAGAAAAATTGAATCAGAATAAATGCAAGATGTCTTTCCCCAAGGAGGACTTTCACATAGACATGCTTCAGATTCTGATACTTGCACTTCTACCAAACGAGTCTCTGAGAGATTGTCACATGACTGGCATTATCTCATGTAAATGTGTATGTCTGAATTGATATGTGATATCATCATGTTCCATAATCAAGGAAGACAAAACAAACTCCAGCAACCCCCCTGTCCTGTGTTTAAAAGTCATGATTCAATGACAGATGGAGATACCAGATCCAGCAGAGACAGGAGCTTTAGACCAGACATGAGAAGAATGAAACGGCTAACTCCTGACTGAACGCCGTATATACGATTATATCCCGTCTATTACAGAACGAATGGAATTTCAACATGGTCCATAATCCCATACTGTCAGATACCATACCCATCCGCGCAACTGTATCACCATATCAATGCGAATTGTACAAAGAAAAGGGGGAAGGTATTGATTGTCCCTAGCAGGGTCGGGAGTTACTTGATCTCCCAATACTGACTCCATATCTTCCTCGCCGCATCGGTCCCCTCAAAGCGGAAATCGACACGGTGGATATCCGTGAATCCCTCCGAAAGGGTCGGTTCGCCGAATCGCTTGGCGAAGCTGTAGAAGGCTGAGGGGGGAAGGATCTCGCGAGATTCGGGGTTCTGTATATACATGCATCATCAGTACGAGTCAGCTTGACTCGATCTCGTTGTCACTGCCCTCGGTTTCTCTTGACAAAGGAGGTATTTCTTGTTTTTACTGAAAATGGACATAAGCTTTTACTCACCAATTCAGGATTCGCTGCTCGAACGACATTGTTATGTCTGCATAACTCTGGAGGTGCAGTAAAGTAAATGCATCGGACGGGGATTTTGAATTCCTTCGCAAGGTTTATCCAGTATTTCCTCGTTTTGGGGTCCGCGTTGGTGTTGTCTGCGGAGGAAGAATACCGGAGACGTCAGAAAAGGTGTGAGTAATAATCTGGGATGTCATGTTGGAAACATACCGACCGCGACAGATCTCCCGGCTGCAAGGTGCTCTCTGGCTACATCAAGACATTTGTCTCGCTGTGTCGTCATATTAGCTTTGCTTTGCCCTGTAGGACGACTAGAGAACAGAGTTGGAGAAAAAATTGGCAAGAGAGAAAAGAGCAAGCTCATACTGATTTCAGGATATCTTGATTGACGCGCTCATAGCCTAACGGTTGCAGGTAGGTCCAATAGAAAGTAGATTTGCCGGCTCCTGGGCTACCGCAGAATATTACCAGTTCCAACGGGCTTTGTCTGGTGAATGGCGCAGGGGCTGTAGTCCTGCTAAGTATTTGATGCATATTCGACGGATAATAGACGATTAAAGAAAAAAAAGGGACATGACAAGGGAAAGGAAAATGTCCTTCAAAAGTGCAATCTCTACTTACCAGTTTCGCTTCCATTACTGGCGAGATACAAAGCAGGGTCGAAATTTCGTGCATACGCCCCCGCAGGTTCGTCGAGAAAGAATTCTTCAGGCGTTTTGAACTGGATGCCCACGTTTGCAGCGAAGTCTCTGCACATACTAAATGGTCAGAACAGCCGAGACAGTTACTGCAACGCGCAAAACCAAAGGAAGTCTTACCGATCAACACACGAATGATCTCCAGGCCGTCCAGCGGCATCACCCACGAAGATCGAGTTCGGCAAATCCACCCCATTCACATCGAGATCATAATCATCCAGGAACTCTCTCCACATGCCCGGTCTCGGTTTCCTGTATTCATCTTGTCGAATCGCTGCGTATACGCTCATAGGTAGGTCGAGCTGCCGTAATACATTCGCGACCTTCTCCTTGAAGTTGCTGAGACTCTTCGAGTCGCTTTTACCACCCTTGATTTGTTTCTGTAGTTTGAGGGCGCCCTGGTTTGACATCACGACGACCTGATACCTGGGAAACGACTTAGCCAAGCCCACACAGTACGCACGGCAGAGTTCTTCAGCACATACCCTTCTGCGGTCAACTTCTTCAGCTTCGAAGGTACTGACGGATGCCACCATTTCCAGTCTGTAGGGCCCTTCGCAAAGGTGTTCCCGGAAGCCGTCGTGATGAGAGTAGAGTCCTAGGAAGACAACGACCTTGTATGAGCTGCTGGACACCAATCGTACGTTTTGAGGTATTACACTCACGAGGTCGAAAGCAGCGACTTTCTGCTTTTCGCCTAACGGTGGACGCTGCTTGCTCTCAGGACTCGCATATTTGCCAACCACTAAGCTGTTGTTGACGACACGCCATGTAATCGGGTCAGGTTTCTTTTGAGAAGTGGGGGTGAAGAAGGCAGCGACAGTCTTCTCTGAGTGGGACAGCATGTAAGCTAATGACATGTAAATGAAGGAAGTGAGACTTTTTACTATCACTTACTTGTCACTGTCGACTCGACCTTGCGCTTTAGCGGAGGTGGGGAGATTGACTTGGTGGGGGATGCTGCTCTCTTTGTGCCGATGCCAGCCATTGTGGCACGGTGCAGAGGGGAAAATCTGAACGAGGGCAGCTTGAACAAGAGATGTTGTCGTAGCAAGGCTGGGGAGTAGACGACTGAGGTTTTCTTTACTCTGACAGTGATAAGATAGACATCAACGCAGTAGAGTGGCAGCCAGTGCTGACGCGTGGAGACGCGGGTGAGCTTCACGAAGTCACATGAGCTAAATTGAGCTGCCAGATTTAAATCTAGCCAGGTCAACGAACAACAGAAAATTCCTCGCATTTGTCTACAATTAGAATTGAATTGACTTGGTTCAAATTTCCATTCATAGCTTGATTTTCATGATCCCTAACGCCTATACAAGTGCAAAGTAGAGGCTATCAGCCCCTGGGTATTAGGTAGCAGATCAAAACCGCCAAACTAGACCATCGCTAGTGATGAAATCCAGACAGAAACAATCAGAAAGACATCTAAGCTTTAGCACGGGTGTCCAGAGACAATCTGTCTGCTTGTTCCAGACGAACTGCCGACCTCAACTGCTCCCGAAGCGCGAATAGATGTTGCGAAGCGGTTTTCATCGTTTCCTGATTGCTACCATCCTGAACCGTGATCGCCGCTTGTAGAACATAGCCTCCACTGTGTTCGAGTGGTGACAGTTCTTGAAGAGCAGGCAACTGACGTCGGGGTTCCCGGTACTCCTGCCCTTCAGTCGGGTAGTGAAGGACACGGTGTAGGAAGAGCACAATGTCATTGTGGATGAATATATCACCCTCGACGACATACTCTGTTACAAAGCTAGCTTTACACTTAGTATTGTAAGAAGCCAACATAAGATAGACCCCAGAGGAGAAACTCACTTGTATCCCCAAGCGTTCATGGGAACCATCACATCCCCTCTAGGTAAGCTCGCGCTGGCCATGACCCGGGCCGTGACAGCTGATCGCGTCCCAGCCTCGGGAATATCTCTAAACTCCAATTTCCAAGGTTGTTGATCATAATCATACACATGCGCCGCCTGCTCTCCCGACAATTTCTCGTCGATGCCAGACATGGCGGCATCCTGGTCTGTCACTGCTGGGGTTTTCGCGCCAAAGTCCTTCTCAGACACTGGGCCAACCACCTGGGTGTAGTACATGCCTCCATTGAGCATTTTGTTCAGACGCTGCAGTTCCGAGCCCTGCACATCCTGGCTGCCGCCCGTACGGAGGTTGATCAAACCGGGCTTGCGGTAAGCTTTGAATATCAAACGTCTTTCCAGACGATGACGAGGTTGCATGGCAGTCAACCCTGCCAGCTGCTGAAGTAGCTCATGATGCTGATGCGCGGGAACCGAGGCGAAAAGCAGCAGCTCATGCATCGCTGATGAAGCATATGACAAGAAGAGGAGGAGGTAAATAGTGTAGCATCAAATAACGTTCGCTGAATAATACAGTCCAGACGAGTGTATCGCGTCAAGGACAAATTGGGCAAGTGCGGCAGGAATCGGAATATGGGATGGAAACAGTCGGAGAATCTTCCCACACTTCCCTCGGAGTTGGAGCGACGCCCTTTATCAAAGCCGCTAAACAAACACTTTTATTTCATAATTAATAATAAGTAGCCTTGCATTTCCCTATCAATTTGAATCACGTCAAACAGCACGTGAATCAGGATACCGCCGACCCTGCAGGAGATACAAATTCTGGGCTATACTGTACAATGTACATCGCTGCTATTATTGACCGTACAGTATTCTGCTGTGTATTATTACGGCCTGTTCGATAAGTAAATCGAGAACGGACTCGAAGAATCAAGACCAAACACATGCAATCAGAAAATCGCATCTACTACGGATTACAAAGTAGGTATGCTGACGAAATCATGATCTTCCACCATCTATGAACCCGGGTAAGATTGATGTCTTTTATTTAGCCTTTAACTCCGCCCAAAGAACAATTGTTCAACCTTCTCAAAGTCAGGCACCAGACTCGAGCGCCAGTTTCACCGGAGTGGATCTTGGGAAGTGATCTGTTCAACGTCTGGTGCAAGCCTCAAAGAGATCATTGGAAGATGCAGCTCGGAGGGAGAGCATCTGATTCTACTTCCATCGCTTCGATACTACTCCGTAACTGCATCGCTCCGCGGCGCCGTCTTCCAATGAGGACAAGCCAGATGTGCCCGGGACATCAAAGCCAAGTTAACTGGATTGGACTTTACAGAAGTGCACATGGATTCGGTTCGGGGTTAAGAGTAGAACCCCAGGTAGGATCGTAAGATGAGAACCTTCCAATCTCCGACTGACCTTTCATTTGCTTTTGTCCAAAAAGACGTAATTACTACATAGTAGAGACTGACACGGCATTCGGAGCTCGGACGAACATCAATCTTAGGCTCTGACGGGAAACCCTGATCCGGCAAGGGGACCGCCGTGGCTCCTCTCCACCCACTTCCTCTCGTCTCTTATCAAGAAGAGTCTCTCTCCCTCCTCTTCTTGCTCCCACTAGCCTTCCCTCACCCGCTCTAGCTGCCAATTCTTCAGTCTCTCCTTAGCCAGACCTTTCGCAACAACAGTACAGCTCCATCTACGGATTAGACGGCCACGGCAGCTATCTCAATCCACACGGGCTTGGATCCCAACGTTTCCGGACCCGCCTACCGATTTCATCGAAATATTCGTGGGTTGAACATATCTTACGCCATTCAACAACTCTCCAAATCATTCCCGTCACAATGCGGGCTACTCTTGCTCTCCGCAACGCTGCCCGGACTCCCCTTATCCGGTTCATTGGCAAGCGTTCCGTCCCTCGTACGTGCCCGGATCATCCGACTCTTTTTTTTCCCATGTGAATTCTGTAAGCTAACAGTGGGCGCTCTCACAGAGTCCGTTGACCACACTCCCAGACCTCACCCTGCTTCTCCCTCTGGGACTCTGCCAGACTCGTTCGCTGCCTACCGCTCCAAGGCCCAGCAGCACGGCCCCCTCGGCCGTGCTTCCTTCTCCAGCGGCATTGGTAGCCAATCTGGCGCTGCCCTTGGCCCTGTCACGCCCAAGCAGGGCGAGTACTTCGACCGTGATGAGCTGCCTCAGCGCTTCCACCGTCTTCCGTTGACCCAGGCTGAAATCGAGGCTGTTGAGACCGGCGGTGCCAGCTTGTTCAACTAGATATACATATACGGGCATGTCTGGTCTGCATGAGAAATGATATGAACGGAAGGCCATAATCGGCACGTCGGAGACTGACGAATTGATGGCATATTGATGAGGGAGATAATGGTCGCCACGGACTCGTCGTGGATCATGGGTGTGATCAGCGTCGATCTCTGCTTCAAAAAAAAGGGAGGCAGTATTGTCGGAGTTTCACTCTCCTCGATGCTGGAAGCCACCACTCGTGAAAGCGCGAGTGGTCACTGCCTGACAATCGATTGAGAGCTGGCAGTGTCATCTCTCTCACCGCGTGTTTCGGTGTTTTTGTGCTACATTGAGCGGAAAAGCTGTTTCTCGCTACTCACTTCTTCTCTTTTCCTTCGCTTCTCTTGAAATCGTGGCGCTGGTGGTTACAAATCTTTTTTGTTTACTTCTCGGTTCCTTTCTTTTCTTTCATTCTACACCGGCGTGCGCAGCATAGGTGGTTTTGCATTCTCATGTTTGTTTGAAAAGGCAGGGTCTACAAGCATTCATATCTACATAGACCATTTCTATTTGTTACTGGAAAGTCTGCAGGGATTTTTGGACTTTTTGGACTTGGGTGTTTACCCATCAGGCAGTGTTTTGTGGTCGATTATCCGGGGCTCAGAGAGCCCGCATGTCCCACTTGAGAGGAGGGAATGAAACAATCATGTCGTTTAGGACAGGTACACTTTCATGAGCTTTTGTAGGCTAGCAAAAGTAGAATTACTTATTTTAGGACCTTTATTCCAGTAAATAGCATTAGGCTATGAGCACTATACCTCGCAGCTCGGCTGTGAATTCTCTCCATTACGGGATGCTATTTTCCTCCTGAATACACGTGCTCCCGTTCCTAAGCTGGGGGTCCATGCAACCGTCAACTATTAGCAGCGACTAAACCAGCATCAACGATGTCTTGTCATGCTCAATGCAACTTCTTCAAGATTGCAGTTGTTTTTTTGAACCCTTTCCACTACTTGATATTCAGGATTCAAAGAAAATGCAATGGCGTCCGCAGCCAGTAGCAAGAACGTCATCACCATCACCGAGACAGACGAAGTTGACAATCCTACTGCGACTTATATTTACTCGCAATCAGATTCGAGAAATGAGAGAAACCTCAAGGGAGGAAGAGTCGACTTGATGGTATGTTATCGATTGCCACGAAAAGAAAGAAAAAGGATCCACATGTCTTCTGGGAAGATGTTGAAGTCCATCCGCTGGAGTGGATTGATTCTCTTGCATTGCATATGTTCCGGAATACTCTTCATAATAAGAATCAGACCAAGCCATTGAAAGCTTTCACTGACTTTAATTCTAGCGCCCATCTTCACAACCGTCATCATGGTCCGCAGCCTCAGTTCTGACTTATCTCGTCGACGTCTTTCTTCCAGCTGGGTACCCTCATAGCGTTAGCGATGATTATCTGCGGTAAGGGTCTGATGTCTGTTCATACGACCAGAAACCTCGCTTCTTTGTATAATTTATCTCTAGATAATTGGACTTCGCTAATAGTTGTTTCTGTAGGTATCAGATCTTTGTGAGTTCTCCATACTCTCTCTGAAACCTTTGAGAGCATCGGGATTTGTCCTCTAGCCTCGAATGCCTCTACTTACTTTAGGAGCTTCATTCTAGTGGCCTCTTCCATTTGGATTTGAGACAGAATAACTGATTGCCATGTATTAGGACTCCCTCCAAGCATTCTGTAGCTCCATTGCGGGCTTGTTATCATCAAGAGCTGTGTTGCAAGGTTCGCGTCTTATATTTCCTCTTAGTCCCATGTCCCCGATCATATTTCCGGTCTATGTACATGAGTCTCTATGACGATATACTCTGACACGCCTAGCAGGTGTCGGGGTCGGAAATGCCAGCGCTTCACCAACATCTGCTCTACTCCTGCATATTCTTCAGGATTCCTCGGGGCGCATTGCCACCATCCTCTTCGCACACCGAGTCGGAACGGCACTCGAGCCCGAGTGCAAAAAGTATAGACTTGCAGCCGATGTCTTCAACGACATCGCAATGATTTTGGATTGTCTTTCGCCGTTTGTTCCTGCTGGAGCATCTCGCGTGTCTGTGCTTAGTGCGGCTGGTGTCTTGAGAGCTCTGTGTGGAGTCGCGGGTGGGAGCTCAAAGGCGAGTCTAAGCGCGCATTTTGCAAAATGGGGCAATCTCGCTGAAGTTAATGCCGTAAGTTAGGGTGTGACTGGTTGGTTGGCTCGGATGGAGGACTAATGATCACATCGTAATCGCAGAAAGACTCTTCTCAAGAAACTATTATCTCGCTTGTCGGAATGCTGGTAAGTGGCTGTTCCGTATGGGCAGTGTGAAACATATAAGGGACCGTGACTGAAGTATCGCCCAGGTTGGATCCTTTGTAGTCTCTCGTGTGACAAGATTCGGTGCAACCTGGGTGGCACTCCTACTACTCCTTACCACGCACTTGGGCATGAATTACGCCGCAGTCCGGGCCGTACACATGGCAAGTCTAAATCGACAACGAACGAACATCGTCTTCTCAGAATTGATGGGCTCTGATCCAGATCTAGATCTTGATGCGTTGAATGCACCAAATCCAAGATCCGGAAAGAGACAGATGCAAAGTGAGAAGAAGACAGAATGGGCAATTCTCAGCCCCAAAGAGGCTGCCGCTCACGAACGAATCTTCGAGAGAGACGGAGTGTTAAAATGGACAAGAAGAGGACAATCGCCATTCCTAACGGTACAGAAGCTGGGCTATTGTCGTATTGGCATATCCTTGCATTGTCTGTTACAAATCTTTTCAGCGTCTTCTGCTGCCAACTCCCTTAGAACTCAGATACCCGTTCCTCGAGTGGCCTCCTTGTTCTCTCACGAGTCTTACATTCTCTTCTTGAGGCATAGTGGGCACGCCGGCAGCTGCAGGGCCATGATCGTTCTAAAACATGGCTGCACGGCGCAGTCTCAAGTCAAAGCCTGGGTCCATGCATTACTCGCTGCTCGGGTACTGTCCACCTCTGCAACAACTGATACACGAGCACAGAGCCAAAAGGGCAATAACGGTGATGAAGAGCAAATCGAATATATTCTCCGCATCGTTTCGAATACCCTTGATTTCCTCAACGAAGGATCCCGGTTCGAGAGATATGTGCAGGTCTTGACGGAGGCAGGATGGGATATGGATATTGCAGCTCTGGAGACTCGGCCGGGAAGACGGATTCGATTCGAAGGAGCGATATAGGCCTCCTAGCTTGGATTTGGGAGAGTAACCACTCAAATGAGAGGATCTAGATGTCTACGTTCTTTGAATTCGAACACAATCTGCCGGAAATCGTCATCTCGATTACGTTATTTGCGTACCTTTGAAGTTACAAGACATCAACAGAAAATAAAAGTGTGAATCCATATGAACGAGAATGAGCACTCACCCTCACCCGATCCTCCTTTCGAAGATCACTGCTGCCACCATCATCGCCACGCGGCCAACGTCGTGGCCCTCTTCGAACCCAGGAGAGGAATCCTCCCAGTATCACATCACATCGCAGCGGTCCTCAAATTCTTTGGCTTCGTCGTCCGTCTACTCTCGCATTGGAGCCCACCATGTAAGGAGCTGGGTTGCTTTCAGCAATCGCTGCCTGTCCAGCGTGGGAGCGTAACTAAGTGTACATCTCGTTCTTGCACATTGGAAGATTGTTGAGGTATGGATGGGGACATCTTCTATTCTCTGTCAACGGCTGCGAGTGAATGGATGCTTCACAATGGTCCGAATGGAGAGGCGAGTCTCAACTCACGTAGTGGGTTTGACGGACATCTCTGTTTTCTTCAGACAGCCCTTTGGATGGTGAAGGAAATGAGAGACATCCCAATCAGAAGGGGAAGAGTACCTCCCTTGATGCAAGATAGCATGGCTGGTAATTCTCACAGCATCTTGCAGCCGTTTGTGTAACCGACCAATTGCCATGTTTCTGACATCTCTTTCAATTCCAGCAACCAGCTGAAGACCCATTTCCTTGCATAGAAGTTGCTGGAGTAGCCATGACTGACTGATTCCCCACACCATTGCTCTTGTTTGCGAGTATGATAAGCCATATTGATCTCGTCAGGGACATTGCAAGCTCATATACCATGCAATTTGACGCCTATACTGCATCTTCTCATGAATGACTGAGCTCTGAGCTCAACGCTAGTCCCTCTAATTGAATAGTTCTTGTGGTCCATATCATCTTACATGGTGTAGAAAGCAATAACTGAGCGTTAACCAGTAAAAGCAGCAACCCACATCCAGACGTTTAGACTGCAGAAGTGAACTGACTGCATGATGTGGATCTATCTATTATTTAGGAATCTCAAACTAATTCTCCACTTAATATCAGCTTTAACATATTGAACTCTAGCTAGAAGCTTCGCCTTCTGCTTCATTTCTTTGACAGTTGCAGGCTAAGGCTACCGAATGCTTGCTTGTCAACTCTTTGTCCTATGTAGAGGCATAAATACAGCATCCAATCCCTAGATACATCTCTCTGCAACTCATATATCTTGATATACATATATATCTACTATATAGACTCTCAGGCATGGGCATTGCTGTCAAATCGAGGCTTCGTGAGCTGTATTCGAGGCCTATGCTATATACCATAGACTGGAATCAGGCTCTAAGTGAACTCGTTTGCAGGTTTGATGTCATAGCCAGAGGAGTCCAATCACCTGTCATATTCACAGAGCAGTAACTTGTAAGTGGGCTTCCCAGAGTAGAAACTCAGTATCAAGAGTAGAGACCACAGTGAGAGCTCAGAGCTCTCCTCTCTGTGATGAAGGGGAGGCCTCCCCTTTTGTACGTTTGGGGAGCTCTCCTCTTTCTGACTTGCCTCTGAGAGCCTGTCTATAAAAGCCTTCTTCCTGTCTCTCTTCGAGATTTTCTTCTTCTACTTCTTCTTCTTCTTCCTTCCTCACTACTTCCATCAGCACCTGTCTTCGTCTATTGACAACTCCAAGTCAGCTTCTCAGCTTCCATCTCTTCCTATCACCAAGCATTCCAGTAACAGTAACAACCTTCAATCTCATCATCCTATCTTTTCTGTCTTTGACTTCCTTGATCAGCTCACGTCTTGTCGATATGGCTGCTTCAAGAACCTGCTCGCAGGCCTTATCCTGTGTCTTCTCTTCGTTACCACCGCACTCTGGCGTCGACATGGTTGTCAAAGACACTCTTCCTGCTTCGTCTGTCGTGACTGGCGCCGTCTCTACACTGTCTTCTACCGCCCTCTACGCGTCCTCTACTACTGGCCCTACTGTCGAAGAGCTCGCTACCACTCTTGAGGCGAACGACGTCCCTGTCTCCCTGACAGACGACAACGTGCCCATCAGCAATCTCCCTCCTGTCACTAAAGCGGAATATGAAGAGGCCATGGAAGCCCTCGCCAACGCCACTGCAAAGTCTCCCGCAGTCATGGAGGCCCTCACTGGCCCTCAGCCAGAGGTAAGCTCCTACTCCAGGGCAGGTGATATTATCTGATGCTAGATACTGACAGTCATTGCTTTCTATCTAGGGAATTTGCAGCGGCTGATGCGTCCCACAACGTTGGTGCATCTGCACTTGGCCAGCAGAAACCTGTTTCTGTAATCGACCCCAGTCTATCTGTTGGTGCGTCCTCCATTAAGCGACCTCGACATCAACGGATGGGGCATTTGGCAGTCTTGGTAAGTCCATAAACTTCCACTTCACTTTTGTATCCTTCCTCATTTCGCATCTTCCAATGTCTGATAAAAGTTGCTGACTTCATCCTCGAGGGCAGGGGTTCTCATCTTCCGTCTGCGGGTCACCTCCAGACGAACCGAACGTTGCTCCTGGTTGCGTGAACAGTGAGTGCACGGCAGCTTATGGCGAAGGAATACGATCCTGGATATGAGGACGTCATTCGAGAAGTCTTTGTTCATACTTCGTCTCTCTCTTCTCATTGGCATGACTTGGAAGTCGTCACTACGTTTTGACTGTGGAAGGTCTTCACTAGAGATAAATCAATGACATGTAACTAGGAAAATTTTCACAGAAATTCTCCTGCCATCGAGCATTTCGATCCAGCCTAAACATTCCAGCTTACTTTTCCACCATGTTTTTGCTTGCGTAAGAATCCCCCAGTCATCAGCAAATTGCTCAAACACCAGAAGGGAGATTGCCCAAACCGAGCCAGTCACTCAGTCATTCATGACACTATTCTTCGAACAATCTCAGCCAACTAACTCATAGCCCCATTATCTCCCAGTGGTGCTATCCGAAACTGACGAGTTCCTCCCACCAGTTAGTTTGTTGTCCATTCCCTTTTCCATGATACAACTTGATTCCTATGTGTATTAAACAACACTATCTCGGCAAAGATATTCATTAAGGGGTCTACAGATGCTCTATCAAGACCAGCAGCAGTCAGATAAGTATAAAGGAACTTTTCATCAGGCTACTTGACGTAAGTAGCTGGTGAAGGGTGGCTACGGCCATATCTATATGTATATATATTGACGCAGCATTGTTCTGTGGAAGCACATGGAAGAGAGGATATAGTGACATAGATGGGACTGAGAGACTACAAGAGATCATGGAGTATGGAGTATCAGACAAGTCTTCTTTATAGGCAATTAAAGGTAAGCAGGGGTTGACCTCTATGCTGAGACTCCAAAACATTTCAACTGCTGTAACGTAACATGTCTAATCCAGTCAGATTCTCGCAGAGAGGACGCCATGAATGAATGATATATTTGGTGATTCTGACGACGAAGACAAATCTTCCAGTAGTCTGTGGTGTTCATGATTCCCAGAATATCAATGGAGCATTCCAGGATCCATCTGGAGACGACTGATTGATCCTTGTAGACTGACTTGAGGCCGAAATGGAAGTGGTTACGTTGGTCAGAGAATGAAGTGCTGAGAATTTATTCAGAGATCCAATTTGGGTATCTTCAATTCACTCCGTTGGTGACACGCCACGATAATAGGGGCTATGGAGATATATGAGGAGATGCAGAGTACATGATATGATATGACGTGATGAGACGATGATGCCCAACACCCTTCTTCAAAATTCCACGTAGATAAGATAATCAAGACAAATGGATGCCTAAATTCGAAGATTGAGACGCCTAGCCTCCCAAGTCCCATTTTAAAGCCATGCTGCTCTATAGTGATTTTCGAACACACACGCACACACAAAAGAAAATATCCCGCCAAGAAAATGCAAAAAATGCTCGATGACTCGCTTGCTAAAACTCAAAAAAACACCGGTAGTCGAATGCGCCCAAGTCATGCTCATGCTCATGCTCAATGCATTATATACCGTCCATTCATGCCGAAGACAAATGCAAGAGTCGCTCAATATACACCAGACATTCGTTGAATGCATCCCATTTCATGCAGATGAAGACAGTTCACTATTCGCTCCGATTGTTATGCAGGAGGTGAGAAAGCGTGGCAGATCTATGACTGGTACCAGGATTCCAAGGAAGTCACTGGTGGAGGATTCGGTAGAGAGGGTTCGTGTCGTGTCGTGTCGTGAATGTGATGAAATCGGTGGTCTCGAATATTCCACCACCTGAACGTTATTTGGCGGCGGAAAAAGGATGTGCGGAGGAAGTTGGATGATGTCATCAATGCTGCAGGTGTCGCTGGCTTCAGCAATCTTCTGCTCCTGAGATCTCAGGGTGGCGATGCCTTAGATATCTCCGGGACCTGGTCGCTTTTTAAAACCCAGCTTCATGCCCATTTTCTTCCATGGGTTGTCCGAACGCGACTTGGGACTGTGAGCGACGCCGAAGCTCGCATCACTAGACGGTGGTGTTGTGGGCGGTGTCATGGGCTCGCCCGCGCTCGAGCCCATACTCCCCGAATCGTCAGTCAAGCTGGCGCAAGCAGAATCACCGCTTGTCGCTAAAATCTGACCAGATGTACGGTTGCCGGACTTTCCCAACGACGTGACGGCGCTGAGCGAGAAGTTGCTGCGACCAGAGTGGCTGCTGGGGGAGAAAGGTGACCCGAGATCTTTCGTGGAAGATTGCGGCGAGAGTCGTCTGCCCCGTGAACGGATACGCTTGACGGCGGTCTCGTCGAACGCGGCGTTCGCTAGAGTCGTGGTCCCTTCCTCGTATTCGAACACGCTGTCAGATAAAGGCGAGACCTGAGCAGGTGCGGAATAGCTGTTGAGAAAGGGAATGAAAATCGACTCCTCCATCAACTCGTGTATCCGCTTCACGGCCGACTCGAGCGTATCGGGCGGTGGAGGTGTTGTGACGTCCGCGTACCGAAGAAGGTCATCACGGACCTCGCTGGAAAGGTTAATCTCTCGCGGGGCTCCGGGGAGAATGTAGGCGGTTAAGAGTCGCTGCCAAAGCATGCGCAAGTGCTGGCTCTCGGGATTATCCGCGACGATAGGGGATCCACCGAGCTGACGAACTAACTCATTATACGATTCACGGTATCGATTGGCCTCGAGGGTGAATTCCAATGTCTCGAGACAGTGGTTCTGCGAGAGATAGGCCATGAAGGCGCTGAGAGTATATGGCGCGGGAGCTGTATTTGCCAACACTTCATCTAATGTCGGTCTCATGGAACAGTAGGCTCCGGACGGGGCCACCAGACTGTGCGGCCGCGAGCCGGAGGAAGATTCCATGTCCTCGTCGGACTCGGTGTCGGACGACGATGACGTGGGAGAAAGTTCTGGCGTCGGACTGGGTGTAGGATTCCAAAAAAACAGAGAAGGCTGCAATGTCTTCTTTTTAAGCATCGCGTAGAAACGACGCCGTCCTTTGTGTGGGGTGCTTTGTTCAATCACCCAAGATCCGCCCCGTGAATGAGAGCCACCTTCCCGGTCTTTGCGTATGTTTTCCTCTCTTTCGGAAACTCCTTCCACGTAGTCAGCGGTTCAGTATCAATATGGGTTGCCCGTCGATAGGATATCTATGCGTCGGACTAGAAACAGCTAGAGGCTAATGTCGCATGGAGGTGCGTGAACCACTGATACTCCGGATCTGAGAGAGAGGCAGAGAGCGACTGAGTCGTTATCTGGGAAGAGCGATGATGCAGTAGCAGCCGTCAAGCGTAGATGGGCGCCAAGCGTGGCTGTGGGATGAAAAAGAATGTGAGGCCGGAATTAGAAGTCTAACAAGGACAGAAAACAGAGGATATCAGCGGGCGGACCACAGTGAATAAAATAAAAGCCGGTAGAGGGTCTGAAACGAAAGGACGAGGAAGTGGAGAGGGTGAATGATGATGATAAGTGCTCGTAGTTATTATGATGATGATGATGGTGGAGTAATTAATACAAATACGGCATGATGGGAGGGGAAGGAAAGGGACGGAAAGTAAAAAAAAAAAGGAAAAAAAGGGCTTCGGGCGCTGCTCAGAAAGTGTCCAAGACCAGTACCATACAGTACCGTACAGTACAGTAGGCTGGGTCCAGAGGAACACCAAACGGGGCGTTATTAGCGCGAGAAGCAAAGGAACCTTGGGAAAAGTGGATTCTTTCAGTCCAGACAACAGCCCTGCCAAAGAGCACGTTTGTGTGTCCAGTATCCACCAGAAAGTAAAATGACGAGATCTCAGAGAAAAAAAAAGAAGGGAAAGATAAAGGGTCTCTGCCTGGTCCCACTGAGTCACTGTCTCTTTTATCAAGCCGAAGTCGGCGGGTTCTGTACTCTGTATGCGATAATCTGTAGACACTGTCGCGGCTGTAGAGAGTTGACACACTAGCAGAGCATAATATTCCTTATCATAAGCGCACCTCCAAGTTGAGTAGGCCCGATAAAGGAATATGGAGTACACCCAGTCAGAGCGACGGCTGTGTTGGAAAGCTTGTCTTTTTCGGCTTTAAAGGCCCTCTTCTTTCAAGGTCGTAGTCCAACCCTCCGTGGCAGCCTGACGACACCACCTCGCTGCGACCTCCTTTTGTTACAAGCGAACAAAGGAACACCGAGACCACACAGACAACCCTCTTTTCAGAATGTAGCAAACGGGTGGAGCGTTTGGGAGAATGCAAATGATTCTCACGTCATGTCTCCCTGACAGTACCAGGTATGCTCACGATGGAACCACAAAAAATGGAGATGGTCACTGACTCGCTGGCTGCTCCTTGTCCGCTAGTTGCTGCGTAGGCATGTCTTGTCCACTTGCGGCCTGGCACGCTGTGGATCCGCAGTGGGAAGAGAAATGCGACGAAGAAGCCCACCGACTTCTGGCTCCCTGCGGGTCGGTTCGTGTGGTTCGACTCAAGGCCAGTGACTGTGGAGGAATGCGACCATGCTTCCCGAATGAGGAATGACGGTGATGGTATGGGTTTCAGAGGGAATGTACAACAAGGTGTGTGCACTTGCGATGGACGGCTGGAAGGCAAGAGAGACAAGCAGACACGACAGAGAAATTCACTCACTCTCAGTATGCTTGCTGGTCTGATGCGACGTTCCGTAAGAAAAGACTACTGGGAGCCAGCAGTAAGGAGGGAACATGCGATAATAGAACAGAATTATTATGCAGCATCCGGGGGATTCGAGAATCATTCAAAGTGATAACTTTTTTAATCATACAAGAAAGGATAGATAGTAGAAGAAGAAGAAGATGTCAAAGAGAAAAAGGCTATGATCCAAGCTGTTGTGTTCGATGTCCACTAAGTACTGTATATACAGCCAAGCACATGAATACAACACTATGATCTGCTATTCCAATTTCCAACTGGAAGGCAGGTTTTTTCCCTTGTGGTGGCGGCAGAAAAGCCTCGTGTCTGGGCTTTGGGACACGGTCGGGTCAGCCACGAATGGACGTGGAGCGTTTGTCTGACACTCTGAGTTGAATCAATCAGCAGAGCTGGAGAGCTTCCTCACTCAAAATTCAGTGAACTTCCTTTGTTTGAAGACCAGACCGGATTGCCTCGGCCCTGGGGGAGTATTGATAATCAATACGGAGTAGTAATCAAACATCCAGAAGAACGTCAGACAGATCGGGATTTGCAAACCATGGGAAAGAGGCTTGCAGCTTTGAGGACAACCAGCTAGAGGATACAGTACAGTAGTCAGTTAAGTTATATGGACAGTTTGAGTAACACTGCGTGTTTCCTGGTCCTATCTTGCTGCTGTGTAACGTCGTACAGTGCTCCTGTCATCTGTGCCAAAGGAACTAGCGACCAGACTAAAGCGCGAGACTGCCTGGGTGTAGAGCAGGGTGATTGGTTCAGAGGCCCCAGGATCGACAGATTGCCAAGCAGGGTGGTGACAACAAAGGCAAGGGATGGTGCAGAATGGCAGAGACATCATCGAGAGATGTCGAGCAAATTTTTGTAAGGCAAGGGATAATAATGGCGATTGCTGCCAGCAGCCAGAGAGCGTTGACGATCCTCAGTGCTAAGGTTGTTGATCTGCAATCATGAATCTGGAGGGCCAAGATGGCATCCCCGCAAAAAGTAACTGGGGATTTAAGTTGTGCAATTGAAATGCTATCGTAGGCAAAGTGATTACGGAGTACAGGGATAAGAAACAATCTTTACAGCTATTGATCCGTACTACGGAGTACTCTGTAATATTATTCTAGTTCTAATAATCCTGGAGTATCTGCAAGATAGTTAATTATGTTGCGAACTTGCAGTCCCTTACTTGTGCCTGCAAATGTGTGTGCACTGCGTTTTCAATCTGGTCTGGGGAGGCTGGCCCTTCCATTCCAGAAGGGTCAGAGAAGCCGACAAAGAAGCGTCAACGAAGACTCGAAGAAGGCTGTCAGAGGCTCGGCACGAATTTACGAAAGCCACGATTCCTGCGGCGTGGCACCATGGCACTAGTGCTGAGAAAGGAGTGACACTAGCAGTGCCTGGCATTGGGGCAGGCGACTGTGGAATGCCAGAGAACCTTGGATGGAGATCAGATCATCCAGGAGATTAGGTGCGTGGATATTACAGAACCCGGGGCGTGCGCAATTCTTTGGTCCTGATTAATTCAGCCTCCAGGCCCAGATAGATCTACGAGCCGCTGCCTGACGCCACGACCGAGTACAGACTGTACAGTACTGAACACAGTTGCCACTGGCCTATGGGCACTGACTGAGTCCGCTGCCCATTGCGCGTCTTGAGCCACACTTTTCTCTCGTCTTATCGTTACGAGACTCGCTCTCTTTCTTTCTTTCTTTCTTTCTTTCATACACAGTGGGCCTCTTAATGTTGGATGAAGCCTTGTCAGCATGTCAGGTCTTGGATAAGAGTTCTGCTTTTCAGTCTTGAACAATTCAAGATCAGTTCTGTAATGGTTAGAATTATCAAGAATCTCAAATGATGTATAAATGATGTACATATCAACGATGGATCTCTACATCATTCATCCATATACAGTATCTGTACAATCACACCTTACGAGCATCAACGTCATAATCTGTGTTCCTTCGCCTGTGTCATGTAACGCTGATCTTTCGTGGTCCATCAATGTTCGCAAATGACAAGATTGCTTGACATTATTATTTCTTTCATTGGGAGATTCAGTGGTATCACATTGGTATGATTCTATCATTCAAGGACCAGCGATACTACGTACAGTGTCAGGTTGCAGCCGAGAGTCCAAGACTGGCCAACACAACGCCTCAGCCCTAGGGAAGTCAGGAATGGGCAAAATTCTAGAACATTTTTCGAAGGATTTCATAGTTATCCATACCGAGTTCACAGCAACACGTTAATTCGGATTTCAGACCCGGTACGGAGTAGGGGCTGTTCTCCTGAGCGCCACGCCGGGGTGGAGTTCCCGTAATTTGAAAATAATCTTCGGAGTCAATCTTGGTCAAGACAGTAGAAAAAGAAAGATGCATTCGAAGAATATGACAGGTGATAATTGACTTCCTATTTCTTCCAAACGGAGTTTTTCTCTTGCATGGAACTGTCCACGGGTGCCTTTTCCCACCAAGGGCAAGAAGATTTTAAACCCGATATTTGGCGGTGGTGACAAGGTGAAGAAAATCAATGCAAGGCACCGATACTTTTGTACACAACTTTCTTGCATAGTGTATCTCTGTATCTATACACTACGGAGTGAACAAGAAATAGATAGCCTAATCACACGAGGTCAACGCATAACAGCAACTGATGATGGTCCGTGGAGTCACCACCCCCCATTGATTTGGCAAGGTTTTCTCGCAAGAGAGATCCGGTGAAGGGAAATGCGTTGTTCAATATTTTTCAGGTTGACTTCGAGTCCGAACATATCCACTTGTGGCAAATCAGTGTCTTCTCCAAGGCTGTTTCTCCGGTGAATAAACAGTAAACACGCACACAGACGATGTCAATAATCCGATTCGGTCTTCAGGTTGTGATAGCTCAACCACATGGATTGTTCGGCAAGTCGTTCCAATTGAATGAATTGACCTGTAGGGGAAGCAATTGATCTGAATTACTTGACCACTGAAAATGACAGGTGGTCATGATATTCCTCGAACTCGAACCAAATACACTAGAGCAGAATTCAAATCGGGCTTGGAACATGCACTTGCGATGAACGAGAACATTCGAGGCTTTGACACTTGATGTATCATAATGAGGAAGTGGCATTGCCGACTCGACCACAGCATGCATCACACAGAGGAAATCATATGCATCATGCAGGAAGCGTCCAGACTCGAATAGAGCTGTCATAAACTGTAAATGGATCGTCCGTTCTGGAATCTGACCTTCTGCATTATCTGCACATATCATCGAGACTTTATTGGTACGAAGCATATATTGTTTAGCAAGTGATCAGGACATAGATGGCCACGTATGCCGGAATCAAATTGTCAGGCATCTTTGCAGTCGCTGCATAGAAGAAAAGCCGTCCATTAATCGATCATCTTCCTGGTGCAGAACTAGGCCCCGGCCTTGTATTTAGAATATGATATGATATAATATGGCTGCTGGATAAAGAACAGAAGCTGCTTCCCCGCCGTGCAGTGAAACATACTAGTCGTATCGAGTGTAGAGGTGCTGAGGATTGTCTTTGTTGTATGATTTCTTCTGAAGCAGAAGATATCCGTGCATATCGAATCATCTAATGCTTCGAACAATGACCTCCCTATAAAGCACTGGCCGCTTGCGAGATACCCAGGCCGGAGTACTCCGTCGACACCGTCCTCCACGGAGAGTGAGCACTGAGAATAGAATTGTGCTCCGTGTAAGTATACAAAGATGTATTAGTTAAGAACAGAGTAAGTGAGATCTTCTGAACTAGCGCCTTTGATGGCCGCATTATTCGATCTACTACTCATGTTGGTCCCTTTCTCGCCAGCCTCTCAACTCTCGTACTTGACTACAATACTCGCGTCTAGTTGTCACTATGTGTTGGACCACTGGTGGATTCTGACGCTAATAGTATTAGAGCACTCTGAGGTCCCCTTTACCGCGGAAAGTTGTCCGTCTTAGTTACTAAGCTAAGCAATCGCTCGGCCGACGTGGTTACGTACAAAGTCTCTCCAATCGACTCATCCATCCAAAGGAGTTTCCTACGACTTGCGCCAGCAACGCAGCGTACAGTACTTGTAAGTCCCGAATCAATCTAAGATCCACAATTTAGCCGTCCTCGGCAGTACTCTGTAGAGCCTATCCGAATGGAGGCTCTCCACTCTCCTTGGTTCTTTCATCTAGACTCTTCTCGCCGTGGGGGTGGCCACGATGTGTCTTCCGTTTCGTCGAATCGACCCAAATCAGGCAATAATGGAGGCAGTATGGCGCTTTCTTTGTCCTCTTGGTAACCAAGGAATCAATTACACGGACCTTGAGGGCGTGTATGGCGTGTTGGCTCTGAACGTCTGACGCCCAAAGAGAACGAGTCAACGAGATTGAAGACGAAATTCGTCGTGGGTATGTCTTGCATTAAGGTCCAGTCTACTCTCCATAGTAGATATCCTGGTTTTGAAAGGCTTGGTCAAATCTTGTATTGGAACAGGAGAATTGACCATGTAACAAGGACCACTGAAGCACATCTTGTCAAGGTAGGGAATTTACCATAGTGGCATCACCACGCTAACGCCATCATGATGATCATGTCCATCTGCTACGTGCTCCTCCAGAAACAGTAGTCAAAGAGATAGAGTCTAGAATCTGAATTTCTCAAGACTCTATCTGAAACAAGTAAGTCACGAATCAAGACCCCGCAATCAAGTTACAGTATTGTTGATGGTATGCCAGTCGTAGCAGTCAGTGATCTGCAATTATCAATATGGAATTACAAATGGAATCTGTTGCTTTACATATAAGTACTGTAAGTACATGGAGAAATGGCAGATACGCATAACAGGACTGACCCTCTCTGATGACCTCACTACTGGCCCACAGTAGAAAGAAGAAGAATCGCTGGAGACCAGCTACCGCTACCCAGAAATTCAAAGGCACGGGTCCTCGTGCAAGCATGTCTCGTCTCCATGAGCATCACATCACGGAGCTTGACGTCAAATGGTCAGAGGTACGGAAGATGCTTGCGTCATAGGATTTGGGTTTGATGTAGTATGTGGACATGAGATGAGTGATATGACTGGCATCATTGAATATTGTGCACATTCGCAGAGAAGGAGCGAATAGATCATATTCTGTTTCTGGCTATCCGAACGAGAGATATCATATATTGTAAGGACAAAACATTTACAGGATTTCATCCATCACATCCTCCCAAGTCTAAGCATGCGTCAGGAGTGGGATTGCTACAGTCAAGTACTCATATAAACCCGTCACATCGTGCTTCGAGATGGAGAGAAAATAGTCACACTCTATTGGTTCTCTTGGTCATGGCTCGAAGAGAACTTCCATCTGTCTCCCTTTGTTCCTTGACAGACATATGATGGCATCAACATGCCTATCCGTGAACTGTGTCCGAGATCTCCCAGGCCGACTCCGAAAACCGAGACACTAGAGACTATTAACATCATGTCCAGGTGCTGTTGCTGCAACATTCGGATATGCGGTGGTGGGTTTGCTCAAACAGTCCAAGTCTGTGGTTGAATCCTTCTTTGAAGGTGGTCCAAAAATGTCTTTAGATCCTCACTCGCAATGTTCTTGATGGCTCACCCTGCGCGTATATATAAGAACGGTTGTTCAAGCGATCTCGGCCTCGTCTATGGATGGATGGATATCCATGTCTGGTTGGCATTTGTCCATATCAATGGACTCAGAGACAGCCGGAGGCATGGTCGACTCCACTGGCTCGAATTCAACACGGTGAGAGAGCTATGGCTTGAGTTATTAAGAAACAGTCTTGGAAAGTATCATAGCAAGTGATGATCAGCGAACGGAATGATGTGATCAACATGTAGGTATGAAATGATCCCTTGTATATAGCACAGTATCTTCAGTCCCCAAAGTCACTCACTATATGCTGTACACGACTATTACATAGGTCACCGCAGAAGGAGAAGACACAATCAGAGTATTAGGAATAACTATTTAACACGAAGTTCCGCAAACTGTATTACACTACGCCAAATGCACCTCTTTTTTCCCTCCCGCTGCGTGCATGCAACTGTATGACAGAATCTGACCTTTGCTTGCAAGAACGAACGCTGTCCTCATGCCCGGATTCCACACAATTCTCGAACACTGATAGGAACGAACAGTAAGGAAAAACGGAGAACGAGGAGGAAAAACAAAACCATATATCAAACAAGCTCTTTCTCTCGCTGTGCTCAAATTCATGTCCGCTCTTGAAGAACTGGAACCGAGGGTTTTTGCAAGACCAATTCGCCAGAAAAGCATTCGTTACAGGGGGAAGCAACAGGAAGCTATGCATCGGCTGTCAGGCTGAATGGCTTGACGACCGCGAAACACAGAAAAAAAATTGACACAGAACAGAGAGAACAAGCTGCAAGTCCACCCAAGTGGGGCAACATCAATATGGTTTCTTTCAGAGAGGCATGAAACGCTAACGCGCAGGCCACAGGCCGCATTCCGTCGATGAACTCGATGGCCGATTAGGATTATCTCGTATGGTGCACACTAATGAATCGAAAGAACTGAGGAACCTCCAGGGGTCAGGTAGCAATGGCGTCGCCCCGATCTTTCAAAACTCTTCAATCAGCCGTCGACTTTCAATGGCTCAACAGTCAAGATATGCAAAGGTTTGCGAATGAGCAGCACGATTGATTCAAGATCGGGGGGAGTGTATTGATGTCGAGGCGAAAACCGAGAGCGAACTGAAAGGCGGTGATCATGTTATAAGCGAGAGATGGTCTATTATTAAATGGCTCAGGACCGCATAAAGAGGAAAATGCGATAAAACAGAAGCAAATGAAGTTCGCCGTTCCAAGCCGTAGCACCGTAAATGAGTGTTCAGAGACGTAGGGGGAAAAAAAGGTCACTCTATCGATGACTAGGTCGTTCGAGTATCGGGCAAGCTCTAGCGAACGCAAGCTGGTGGTTGAACGATGTGGGATGGTGTGGAGAAAAGACCAACTTCCGAAAATCCGTCAGATGAGTAACGACGATGGCCTCGATTGCCGTATGTTCATCCGCATGCGTTTACCCAACAAGTGCCCAAGTCCGAACAAGAAATGGAAGAGTGCCTGGAGAGAGAAATTTATAGGAGGCAGGTTCCTTTCAGCCCCATCGACATCATAGAAGAAGTGTAAAAGAAGCGATGGGCCGCACATGATATAGAGGTCCAATGCCGCACTTGACCGAGTCTCAACCTGGAGCCGGGATAAGCAAGTGGGTAGACATTTCAGCACGGCAATAGGATCACCTACCGCAGCACAATGCCTTCATCATCTTCTGGACGAATGTCGGCTGCGGCTCATTGTTTCCCTGGGCGCCTGCTGCTTGCTGACCATTCATCGCCGGGTTTGCCGGGCTGCCCATCCGGCCCGGGGCGTTCATGCTGGGGTGTTGGAATTGCGCCTGAGTTGACGCTGTCGGAGTCGCCGCGTCCAGGCCGCCACTCTGACGTTTCGTCGGCATCCCGCCTGAGGCGCTTGGCCGCTCGCGCGTCTTCCCAGCTCCGGGTTTTGCGGGAGATGGGGGCGGGGGCTGCGCGGCGTTTAAACGATCTGCTGTAACACCAGGCCTCTGACTGCCGCGCATGGGTGTCCCGTGAAGCTCGCGGGCAGAAGAGTTTTGGGCTTGATTGCTGTGCAGATGCTGCTGTGAAGAATACGACTTGTACTCCCACCCGCGTCCGTTGTTCAGCTTCATCCAGTCGTACTCTCCATCTTCAACTTCACCGGCATTCTTCAATGCCTGGGTGAGCAAATCTCTGAGATAATCGTAATCGGGTGTATCTTCAAAACCAAGGTTGCGGACATATGTGAGGTACTTGTTGAACTCCTCTATTCATGGTTGTAAGTAATCTTCGAATCAAAAGAAGAAAGAGCATGGGACTTACCTGGATATCCCTCGCACAAATCTTTGATCGCAGTGGTCTGTTTCTTCTCTCCAATCTTTTCGTATTTCTGCTTGTTGGTGGCAGCCTTCAATCCCTGCCACGGCAGGCCGCCTCGCAAAAAGTACATGAAGACATGTCCCAGGGCCTCCAAATCATCTCTGCGCGATTGCTCGCGTCCCAAGTGTGTGTTGATACTCATGTAGCGTGCTGTACCCGACAGCGACTTACGCTCACGATAGGGGATGTGCTGCTTGGTCTTGGGGTCTCTGTACTGCTTGGCCATGCCAAAATCGACGACATGAATGACATTGGCCGCCTTGGTGCCAGGCCGACCGATAAGGAAGTTGTCGGGCTTGATGTCTCGGTAGATGAGATTCTTCTCGTGAATCGTCTGAACGCGAGAAAGCTACAGATAATGTCAGCGCTAGCGATCATGTAACATGAAAGAAAACCACGCACCATCTGCTTGGCAACCATCACAACAGTTTTGATGGAGAATCGCCGATTGCAATGGTCGAATAGGTCCTCGAGACTGGGACCCAGCAGGTCAATGACCAAAATGTTGTGCAAGCCCTCCTGACCGAAATAGTAGACGTTGGGAATTCCAGCTGTCGAAGTTCAGTCAGCCTGCAGTCGGCTCGCGGCCATTTAGGGAATTTGGAACTTACGGCATCCGACCAGGATCTTGTAGGTGCGGTACTCATCACGAAGCTGCGGAGCATCACTTTTCCGTGGTTCCTAGTGTTGTTAGTATTGACGAGAATGGCCCGCGTCTCGAAGTCCATAACTACATACAAACTTGATGGCCACTTGTTGGTTGTTCAACAGGTTTGTGCCCTCGAAAATGACGCCAAAAGATCCTTCACCAATCTTCTTTCCCACTCGATAGTGTACGCCCACTACATTCGACGATGACGACGCCATTGTAGTTTAACGAGACGTAGGAACGTGTAGGTCAGACGTTTCTCGGCTCAGGCAGGGACAGCGATTGAGGGAGACTCGATACTCGACAACGGCTTGACACGTGCTAGGGGAATAATTCGTTAGGGAGAGGACAAGCAAAGCAGCGAGACAAACAAAACGGCAACCTACCTGAGAAATATCGTATGCCTCTGCTAAATATGACAAATAACCCAGTAGCACAACTCAAAGAAAGATGCTGCTCATTGAAGGACGTGCAAATAACCGAGGCCTGGAGGCAACGAACGCTTCAAAGCAAGGTCGTCCGATCGAAGAAAAGGCGCACGCAAGATCAGATAATGAGTTTCACCTCAGAAATTTCTTTTGAGAGACGTCTTGGACCAAGACAAGAAGGGTCAGGGACTGCTGTCTGGCTGCAGGCCGACAGTTGAAGGCTGCAAAGAGCAGGAAAGGAGGGCGAGAGGGCCAAGGCGGAGAGACGGGGCGAGGAGAGAAACAAAGAACAGAGACTGTCGGGTTGGTAAGTCAGGTACTGACCAACTGCTTGGCAGTACGATAGCCACACCGAGCAGCCTTTTGATAGGAGGGTGAAGGCCTGGAGGAAGAGATTGAAGACGGGGAGAAGAGGCGAGGTCAGTGTGTGAGTGAGTGCGTGAGTAAGTGAGTGAGAGGCTGACGGCAAAAGGGAAGGGGGAGCGAGAATTGGATTGGGCGAACCTGAACTGGACTGGGTTTGGTCTGTGTCTGGGGTTGAGCCTGTCGGAACTTAGAACGAGATGCTTAAGGGAGACCTTTGATCCATCGTTTACTGGCGTACAGTACACAAGTCTACACAGTACAGTAGCTAGTGAGTAATTTTGAGGAATCGAGAAAAGTGATGAGTACTGTACTTCGTAGTGGCTCAGGAGTGGACTGGGAATAATTATAACAACAATAATACAAGAATAATAAGGGGAGGATCAACAGCCCAAGGAAGAGCGGTGCAGCCTGCAGTCAGCAAAAGTACCTAAAAAAAATCCTATTGATTTCTATCTACAGAGTATGTTTCTGCGAGTCCAACTAAAACGTGTGACGGTCGAGTTGCTGAGCCTCGAACAGGGCGACTACAACTGCCCTGCTTACAGATGATTATTCGCTGAGAACTGAATTTTCCGTTGAATTCGCCTCTGGCGGATGTGTTTTCCAACTGTGCAGTAAGGAGGAGTAGGCCAGTAGTACGAGTACGAAGTACTAGAGACTCGAGTCACTCAACCAGGCCAAACCCAGAAGGTCAAAGGCTCGGCAAATGGACAAATTAATTCTGGGTCCTTGGCACCTGGATACTACCAGTAGTACTTTACTGGGTAGTACTCGTAGATAGCTGCTTCTAAGCTAGCTAGCACACAGCTAGTCTCACATTCACGGAAGACGCACACAAAAACAGGTCCCGCAAGAGTAAAAAAATCAATTACCTATATCAGGTATGAGATCATAGAATGAGATAGAGATTTGGATGGATAAATTGAAGTAGGAATTCCATCCAATCCTTTGACGGCCTTTCCGTGTTACTAGGGTGACTTACATTCGACAGTGATAGATTTGCCTCTTCCTTGATTAATCTGCTTTGTCTCTGGAATGTTGCTGGCAGCTGCAACCACTGCGTGATCTGCGGTCTGTAGTCAAATGGAGAACGCTCCTCCGCACCTGATGGCCAACCAATCTCCCCCTTCCTAAGTCAGAGGTTACCTAGAGCAAGCGCCACGTCTCTGACGGTCCCTGAGTCGTCACCGTTTTGCGCTGTTACCCCTGGCCAAACAGATGTCCCCAACGAGAGTGACAGCTCATCTAGTTGCGTGTTAAATCTTGATGCCAATGGAGATGCTAGTCTTTCACAGCATTACGTTTTGACTCGAACAGCTGCCCTAATTATATTCAGATATCTGCTTGAGAGGTAGGATATACTCGAATATATACACGACAGCACAAGGAATAGGATACTACAATTTGTCTGGAAGAACAAAGAACAGTAATTGCCTTCTCATGGGGAAGTATATATATATAATGCCACTTATAATTCAGATTGTACCTAGTTAAGACAATGTATAAATGTGAAGTATCATTGCACAGAGCTGCAGTTTTATCTCTTGCTAGGTTATACATGTCAAGGCTTATCAGTAGAGAATAGAATATTGGAGATATATATCATAATTCATCTGCTTATTGCAGGTGCAATTGCTTATCATGTATCCCAAACATTCCCATGAAAAATGCCAATAGCTATATCCTATTGATTGTGGAGTATCAATGCCTCATTCTTATGATTAATGACATATTGTCACAGGTAATATAATTCAATCTCGAGGATCTTAGGGGACTGATACATCCGTTCCATGGCGTCCAAGTGAGAAGAGTATGGCTGTCAATATCAATGGACATTCGATGTTGATAGGCCCAATTCGGGCTTCTTGATTCTCTGACCCAGAACATTACATGCATATGTAATTTCTCGAGCCTGTAGACATTTCCACATCATCCATATATGCTCAGTCTAGGATGTATGCCCAAGACCTTACTGAACATTAGCCGACACTCCACGCAAATAAAGCCCATCACAGCTCATCATCCGGGATCTCTTCAGCTTCACTGCCCAACTCCTCCGCAACGAGGTCTCTGCCTTCGTAATCCTCCTCGTTCTCGCCCTCCCCTTCGCCGTATCCAGCCTCATCCTCATCACTGCTTGTGCCACTGCCATCGCTATCACCCTCACTGCCGGGATCGTAGTCCTCCTCTATCTCATCCTCCTGATCCTCAAGTTCCCGCTGCACCTTTTGCAGTTCGCTTTCCTCCTCCACCGCAGCGTTCCCGGCATTGGCCGCGGCGCCTTCCTCCGTCTTAACACCGCTGATGTTATACCGCTTTGCGCGACGTGCTTCCGCCAAGCTGGCGTCTTGGAGACCGTGCCTCTTGACATATGCGTCAATACCGGCATAGTCTGCCTGATCGATCATCGAAAACTCGAATTCCTGTGTATCGTCCCCAGTGCTGAGCGTGGGGCGTGCCGCGATGTTGAGGTTGAATGTTCGTTGGAGTATGGAGGTGTACGAGATCGACTCGATGTTTTCGAATGCGAAGAAGAGCAGTGGCTTTTTGAAGCCGAAAAAGATGCCCGTCGAAAGGAGGAAAAGGTAGCCTGTACAAGGAAAGAAAGTTAGATGTATGGAACTTGCATCGTCTGGGTTCTCCGAGTAGATACCTTCTTTACTACCCCGGAAGGCTTTAACATGGTACGCCTTCTCTCCCTTCCGATGCGCCTCGGGCATAGCACTGACGAACTCCCTCTCGTCAGGTCGAACGACTTTCGTCTGCGACAGGTTCTCGTTTAGAACCCGCCGGATCAGCGTCTCTGCCGTCTCCTCGTCGTTGGTACCGATCTGCTGTCCTGTTCCCGAGAATGCGGCCTTGGGAGGTCCATCGGGCACTGTCCAGACGATCGATTCGGGCGCCGTTTCGCCTTCGGGAAGGGGATTGATCCCATCAGCGTACTGCGGGATGACGCAGAAGTTGAATTGTCGCTGAGTCTTCTCCGGAACTGGAAGGCATAGAATATGCTCTGTCTTATCAGAGTACTATTAGAATTGACCTTTTCAAGGTACGATTGAACTGCAAAATATTGCCACATATGGTAGAGACCCACGTATTCTGTCAAGTGCAACCCCAAATTCTATCTCGTTCGAAGCTTGGTTCCTTGCGCGAAGGAAACCGCGCCCGGCGGTTATCTCAAGAGTAAGCTTCTTGCGTTGCGGAACCGCAAAGGACACATCCTGGACGTAGAATTGTAGAGACGCATCCGCTTTCAGATCACCTGAAGATGCGCCATTCCCTGCTGCGTCGCCGTTCTGTAACTTGCGTTTCTTTGCAACGGGGCCATCCTGCGGCGCTTGTACGGGTTGGACAGTGGTGTTTATATTCCTGACCAGCAGGCTGGAAGTGTATTTCGCGATGTCCTCGAATAGAGACGTATGTTGCGGAGTGGTGCCTGTTGACCAATGTATATAGTTAGTATGTGTTGCGTCCTTCTCTCTTCTCCGTTTGACGTACCGATCGCATCGTACACTCGCTTCCTGAGAGACGGCTCCCCAGCAAATGCCTCCTCAATGGCGGGAATATTATGAACGGGGACGGCGGGAGCCGACGAATTTATCGTAGCAAATGCCATTTTGAAAACCGGCAACGATCCCCAAAGCACGAATATGCAGGGTGAGGGGGCAGTGGAAGACAGATGGTTCGAGAGAGGCACGCCGGGCGGATGGGTTGGGATCTATCTATCTTTCCCTGGGCGGGTGGAAATCCCTGCCAGCCCATTCACCAACCCATTGGTGACCGCGTTTTACCAGAATTGCTTCAGAAATAGTGTTACTGGTGCAATGCAAGATCCATTATCCAAAGACTGGAGAGCTTGAAGTCCTATTGATCTTGTACATTGAAATCCTATTCTACAATACAGTTGTATACATGCTGTTTGAACAAAACCTAGAAGGGAATAAAAAAAACCAAATGCATCTGTTCTTGATCTGCATCATCATGCAACCGCCTCTGTCTTCTTCTTTCCTGCATTCCCCTGCATGAACCGCTCGATGAAGTTGGCCGTTTCAGTATCCATGATGTAATTCCCATCGGCGTCGCGTTTCGCCTTCATGGCCTCCTCCTTCTTAGCGCGCAACATGGCGATGAATTCACCATTTGGCGTCAACAAAGACCTGCTTGCAAGATATTCCTTTCTGTAGTCTTCCATCTTCTTCGCCTCAACCCATTCGGGATCGTGCCTTGTTCGGTACTTCGAGAACTTGTTGCGGAGTTCATCCAGAACGCTGGGCGGGAATGGCGCATACTGCAAAGACGGTATCCAGGTCACTGTCTCGACTTCCAAACGTAGTGTATCCCCTTCTGTATCCTCATGCGTCGGCATCTCGGCGGTAGGCCAAGGGATCTCAATGTCCTCGCCAGCAATGTATCTGGTGTGTTTGGGAGTCGATGTACCGTATTCTCGCTCGAGAAACGGCTCTCCGCCATACATGTGTTGCACTAGGACGTCGTGAGTCTTTCCACTCTGCGGATCGTCCAGGGCGACGACAAGCCGAACGTCTTCGAACGGGATTGGCAGATTGAGCGTATGAACGGGCTTTTTGGTTCCTTGTTGTTCGGTCAGCCATGAGGGCAGATGCACGTCAGCCTATATAAGAGACAATAAATAAGAACATTAGCACGAGCTCCCAATGTAGACAAGTCGGTCGTCGCTCCGCGGCGGAGAAGTCGGGGGAGCGGAGCGAAAGATCTCGTACCATATTGAGATTCTTCACTGTCACGGTCTCCGTCTCTGGATCCACTCGCACAACCTCGTCAATCTTGCCCTTGTCCTTGCCCTTCATGATACAGACTCTATCTCCCGGAGCGAAGTTGATGTATTTCTGGCGACGGTGTTTCGGAACGGGTGCTGGATTCATTGCGTGAGGAGTCATGGCACCATAGTATTTTGCCTCGAGTCCGGAATCCCGCTGCGGAGCAAGTGGTCCTTTCAACCAGTCTTCGCGGCGTCGTTGTCTCTCTGCGCGTACTGCGTCGATTTTCATGCGCTCAAGGTGGTGCTGGTTTCTCAATAGCTCCTTGTATTCCTCGCGCTCAGCCTCTTTGGCTGCCCGGATCGCCTTCCGTTGGGCTTGGTTCCGTGCCAAAGCCGTCCTCCGAATAACTCTCTGCATCTTGGCTGTTGTGGTTTGACAATGGCTGCGTGGCCGCTCAAGGTCTTCGGATGCGTTGTATGAAGCTCTCGGATTGGAAAATTGTAGCCCTGCCTGCGTCACGTGATATGAACAGCGGGCGGTCAGGCAGATTGCATCAAGCCACGATCAATGGGCTTTGTCAGATTCTGATGAGAATGAGGATCCCGGAAGAATGGATAATCTAATGTAAATGCACTTGTCTAATTGGCCAATTCGATAAGACCTCATCCAGGAATATCGTTCCATTGACCTTGTTTGGAGACACGGGACGTAACCCGGCGCCTGACTATGTTGGATAAGGCCATAAAACGAGACCCTTCGGCACGATCAAAAACAGCGACCAATGCGAGGGATTGCAACTATATCCAGAGATTGTATGAGGTTGAAGGCTTGTCATTATCTCCCAAGGCTACAGCCAATCTCTCAGATGCAGGCTACACAAACACAAATCCCGAAAATACACATTGATTGATGCACGCTCGTCAAATCACAGTTTGCTGTTTAGGCAAAGCAATGAATTGGCATGAAGACGATGATTTCAATTGCAATTTGAATGATGGTCTTAACATCACCTGAGACTGGCTGCTGCAAGATTCGTTGCGGTTGCCCTGTCATTGCGATGTGTGGCTGTGCAACCCATAATAAAGTGTGTCTTGGTCACTGCTATGGAGTATAAACATTCGAGCCATTAAAAAAGGACGAATGACTGCTGCCTACGGCAGCATCGACGGCGACCAGAGAGGGATGGCTTGTTTCAGATGATGTTTGTTGAACGGCGATTGCTATCTAGCACCGCCACATAAGTAGTCGATGCTATGGGCGGACGCCCCTGGAGAAGAAAAAGGCAGGACTCGGCAGCTATGCTGGGTTGGCCATCAATTGTCGAGTTGGTGACTAACTACTACTGACAATTTCTCTTGTTGAGATTGAGAGAGCCAGCTCAGAGCTGATACCTACGTAGTAGGTATACCAGCAATTGGTGAGCTGAATCGCTCTGTTATGTGTCAGGGATGAATAGTTTTACCGGGAGCAAGCCTCAAGGGAGGTAGCTTTCCGAGCTGCAACGATCACGCATTTTGCGGCTAGTCCGAGGCGCATGTCTGAAATCATGAATTATGATACGTAGTCGACTTGTGGCTTTCCACATGAAGCTCGTGTGTGGAATACCGTGAACAAGTTTGGGAGATGAAGTTTCCAACGGGCCACTCAAGCTGATTGTTTAGCAAGGAGCACAGATGAAACAACTCTGTACGCAGTACTCTATTACTCTATTGCCTAACTTGGTAGCGTGTACCGTAGCTTGTAAATTTGTCAGCGATGTCGCCAACTCTGAGTCTGAGGGTCGAGGATTGAGGAATCCGAGGGCTGAGCTCCGGAAGCGACGTCTGCAGTCGTGTATCGTAGTGCTAGCGTTGCTGTAACTATGTGATCAGTCCTCATCGATTGAGCTTCAGGATAAGAAGGAAGCATAGAGGTTGAAGCGATATATTTAGTGACAGCTAATCTAGGACCCATCTAAATGGTAGACGTAATCCACACTACTGATGATCAACGGACAGGGGGAAAAGAATTCAGGGGTTTAATACTAATGGAGAAGGACCCAGAGGGTCAGAGAGAATATAATGGTAGGGAGATAGGACCCAGAAAAAGTCAATAGAGAGCGTAATAAGCGTCCGCTACCCATGGATCAGCCAGTTCAACGCTTCAGCCACGGTGGCTTCGCAAGTTCTCAATGCCGGTAATAATCAGTCGACGATATCATATAGTAGAAAGCTGCGAGGCTTTTATTCCTGAAAATCAAAAAGAAAGTGAAAAAGACAAGGAAAGGAGGGAAAACAGAAATCCATTCTATTGAGACCAAGCAATCACGCGACTGTGTTTCTCTTTCTCTGTTACTGGCCAAACTGCCCTGTCTTGCGTCTCAGGTCTAGCCTCAGGCTCTCTGTCCCTGAAGGCGGAACGTGAGACACCTCAGGGCCTCAGGCTGATAACCTCCTCTCGTGCTTCCGCCTAGCCTGCACAGTCCGTTGGCACCTCCTACCTGCGCACTAGCCAGTCTTTCCCATATGACATCCACACCCATCGCTCTCCTTCCACTGTCCCCCCCATTTATTATTATTATTATTGTTATCCATTCGATCTTCAACTCCCCATTGTCAACTTGCTCATTTTTTTCGTCTCCCATATCGAAAGCTCTCTCTCAAAAGGCAGAGCTTTGTCCTATTTCTAAACTAATAAACTTCTTGTTTCTTTCCTGCCTGACGTTCCATTGCGCCCCGTTTCGCCTTCCACTTCACCGTATGTGATAACTAACCCTTTTTCCCCCGGGCGCCTGACTTGTCCCTTCCTGAGCCATCGACCAAAATCACCTTCTCTTCCTCTCCAACAACACGTCAACAAGCGCTATAGCATCCTCATCACCACCACCTCTCACTCTCCTATCTCCTTGAATTCGTCTGCATTTTCTTCATCATTTACTGACTGCTACCCAACACTCCTGAAGATGGCTGAAATTCGCCGCAAGCTTGTCATCGTTGGTGATGGTGCCTGTGGTAAGACTTGTCTCCTGATGTGAGTATCTCCATCCACAACTCGCTTCTGAGCTTCAACTGTAAAAATACAGATGCTCTGGGCAGAACTGATTTGAATCTTCCGGCAGTGTTTTCTCGAAAGGCACCTTCCCTGAGGTTAGCATCCCCGATCATAGGCTTTTCACAGCGCGATGCGATCGCTATCAGCTCCCGTATCAGAGAATTGCAATAGGTTGTCAACAAACTTACACATCCACATAGGTCTATGTCCCCACCGTTTTCGAGAACTACGTTGCCGATGTCGAAGTTGATGGCAAGCACGTCGAGCTCGCCCTTTGGGATACGGCTGGTCAGGAAGACTACGATCGTCTCCGCCCCCTTTCCTACCCTGACTCTCATGTTATCTTGATCTGTTTCGCGATTGACTCGCCGGACTCTCTCGATAACGTCCAGGAGAAGGTGGGTTCTTTGTCCTCATCTATGAAAGCAGTGGAGTTGTGAACAGTGATCATTCGATATTACATACATACCCCTTCATTTGTCGAAAGGATCAAGACATTTCACGACGTGCATTTGATGGCTGACGTCGTCCTCCAGTGGATCTCCGAGGTTCTGCACTTCTGCCAAGGCCTTCCCATTATTCTTGTTGGCTGCAAGAAGGATCTCCGCCATGACCCCAAGACGATTGAGGAGCTTCACAAGACGTCTCAGAAGCCCGTCACCCCCGAACAGGTACGGATTGAAATTCACCCTCAAAATACCACATTCTTGGAAACAGCGACTGATTGCCTTTCAGGGTGAGGAGGTCCGCAAGAAGATCGGCGCATACAAGTACCTGGAGTGCTCTGCACGAACCGGTGAGGGTGTTCGTGAGGTCTTCGAGGCTGCCACACGTGCTGCCCTCTTGACCAAGACCCACAAGAAGAAGAGCAAGTGCACAATCCTGTAAACTAGTTTGTCTTCTTCCCAAGGTCTTTTTTTCAAGCGGAGATTCCATCGACGGCTCGACTCCAAACCCGATATCGCTTTCCCTCCGAAGTGGTCTTCCCTTGATATGTTGCAATGCGTGCGTGGGATACGGTGTGGATAATGCTCAAGTGACGGGCACACGAGCTTCAGCGGAATTATCTGACTATCGCAATTTGGTCGACTTTCTTATTTTGCAGAATTTGTCTAGGGAGGCGTTGTCTTCATAACCCGTGGGTTTCATCTAATTATTTTTATTTCGGCTCTACATAAGTCCCTTACCTGGGCGATCTGATCACCACGACAAATTCTCAAGTCATCACTACCGGAGTGGTGGAGATTGAAAGTGGGCAATCGAGGATCGCGTTTTCTCGTTTGTCGTCTCCCTCAAATCAGCATCCTGGAGTGTTTTGGTCAAGAAAGTCGTCGGAGCTTCGTGATAAGATAGATTCTCATCCTATCACTTTGAGATTCTTTTTTCGCCAGCAAAGAAGTCCTGTTGTTCTTTTCCTTGATTCGGTTAAGAGAATGCATGGAATTTATTTCTTTTGGTCCGTGGGCCTGCTCTGTACTCCCAAAATATTGTCTCCGGACGGGGAATCTAATAGCACTCACGCACTTGGATCCTGAACCCAGTCTCTGTTCTTGCCTAGTAGTCTTCCGGTCACTGTTCCAGCGCCTTTTTGAATCCTCACGTCATACACGTCATCCGTCAGAATAATGTTACTTTCTTATGGACGATTTCCATACGAATGTACAAATGCCGCAGCTCTAGTAGGCCTCAACTCGGCTCAGCAAGCCAGACTTGATGAAGCACGTTTATTTATTTTATCACACAAACTCATATTTACATCGTATGTCGTACTATCATGTAGGAGAAATCCCCGAGTTTCTGAGACCAATCATCGATTCAGACTCAGCAAACTCTCAAAATATCTTCTCGCGTCTAATCCCAATCCCTCCGCAAGCTTCCCCGGTCTCATCTCCGCGCGAGACAATGATGACGCTCCTTGCAAGGAGCCCGGGGATGACGCGCCGCCCAGGTCCCTGAAGAACCTCGAGCCGCTACTGCTCCGTCCGTGGGGGGATGCGGAGGCGTAGTCGCTCGCTTTGCGGATCAGAAACGCTTCCTGTGGTTCATGTGCGTGGACGGTTCTTTTATTGCTGCTTTCGTGAAGCTGATGCTCAGAGAGTCGAACCCAGACTATCCACCAGCCACGACTGGTTTTGCATGTTCTTTCGACTTCGAGCGGTCGGGACCTCGTTTCGATGTAGGTGCTTACAAGGCGGTGGTGCACGTTGAGAGATTCAACGCGGGACCAAGGTGGAGTGTTGCTGGCGTCTCTTGGCGTGGACGCTTCTGTGGATGGGGAGCGGAAGAACCGTAAATCGGGGATATTGGGGATCGATGATCGGATCGTGAGATTCGAGGGGTCGTAAACTAGGTCGTATACGGGTTCCGGTTTCGACTTGGTCGAGAAGCGTTTCTTCGAATCGAAATCATTTTCGGACATGGATATTCGCGCGGATGCGGTGGCCGGGGAGGTAGATGCTAGAAGGGGTTTCTGGAGAGGTCCTAGTTGATGGTGAATGGTGTTGTAGAGGGAAGAGGTCGCGAGAGATGGAGTTTCGGGTTCGAACAGGAATGTGAACATGAATGGTTGATGCTGCTCTCATTAGAGGATCGCCTTTTGAGAGGACACAGGGTCAGGGGTGAAGATTATTACATACCACATATATCACAGCTTTCAATTGTTTCCGCTCTTCGTCTCTAGAGGAAGCGAGCCGTACGTGGAGTGTTCTGAGCACGATTCTCTCTTTAAATGCACCCTTTGTATTGACCATGGAACCTTCGTCTTCGGGAAGTTGATCGTCCGATGTTTCTATATCGTCGCGTAAGCCGAGAATGAATCTTCCAAGACCATTGTTTCCAAGTTTCGTCTGATCCGTAGTGTCTTTGGCTAGGAGAGCGGAACTTTGCTGCTTCGCTCCATCCTGTGACCTTTCTTCTTGCTTCAATGCAGCGACGCGAGGGTGAGCTGTAGGTGCTTCTGATGAGAAACCCCAGGAAGAACCATAACCGAGCGTGAGATATTTCATGAACGTTTCTGTTCCAAACCCAGACCAATCGCTTCCTCGCTCACTTCCAGTGCTCTCGCTGCTCGTTCGAGAGCTGTTCTTAACCGCAGGTTCTCGAGGTGGTGGTGGCGTCCCCGTCACAAGTGGACGTGGTATCCCAGGTGAAAAACTACGACCCGGCGATTGAAGCTGAGATGCGCCTGAAGTGGATTCTGTCATAGTGGGAGTTGAAACGCCGTTGTCTCTTCCCGTTGGCCTGCCGCGCCGTCTCCTGGATTTCCGACGACGTGTCTTTTGAGGATCCTCGCCGATTCCGTATGCGTCATCGCCATATCGATATATCCATTCCATCCATTGAGAAACATGGACCAGCGATGATCTTGAAATAGCGCCCACACCAGAGAATATGACTCCATCTGAGGGTCGAGGATGTGTGTCCGAACCTAGCCAGTCGCTACCGCCACTGAGTCTCGTCGCATGTTCATCCGCCTTCTTTGGCGATGTCGTACCTTCGACCTGCGTAGGTGCATCGCCAAACCTTGAGACAACCAGATCCACGAGTCCATCCGTCCGAGCCACAAAATGCTCGAGGACCTCTCGTTCTCCGCTTCCCCATTGTTCTTCTCCTACGCCTATACCAAGTTCACCTCCAGCAGAAAGTTTGATGCCATTGAAGATGTCAACAGCAGGATTACCGCTGAGAAGAATTTCCCAGTTCCAAACAAACTTCTCCCAAAACCGTTCCAGAAGGCGGCAAAATGTGAGGCGGCCAACCCGATGATAGAGAGCTTCCAGCGTAAAGTCATGGTGAAGTAGAAACGTTGAATGCGCACGGCGAAGATGCTGGATAAGTAATTGTGGGGGACACGTTTCCCGGGAAGAATATTGATACGAAGGAGTACTTGAGGCAGCAGATTGCGATGTCGCTGCTCCAGTGGGTTCGGATGGCAGTCGAGTCAGGTCGATTGACTGCGAAGACTCTATTAGCGCTGAGCTCGGATTTGCTATATACCACTCGACATACTGCTAATATCCACCAATCTTTCTCCAGTTCGTGCAAGATAATCCGCGACTTTTCCGTCTCCACATAGTCAACCGGTTCTCCCTCTGAGAAGTTTCTAGGGCTCGTTGTTAGTACAAGCACGTCCGGAATGCTCAGGATCCGACATGGAGCAAACCGCTCACCTAGCGAAGCTCACCATACCCTGCGCCAGGCCTATCTGACGCAACTTCTCGTTCCCTTCCTTTTTGTTTTCCTTTTCATCGCTCTCCGCAGTGAAACTTTCATTTCTTCGAGATCTGCTGGTTCTCGAGGTATAGAAGACAACCTGATGGTGTATGGTCTCGTCGGTTGGTCCGAGGAGTGGATTGTAGATAGCGAGGAACGACACTTGCGCTGGGATTATCGACGCGAAACCGCTTTCAGGCATCGCATCGTCAACATGAACGCCAGAGCTCACTGAATAGGCGGCAGGATAATCATAGAACTATATACAAGTCTTCTGAATAGTGCCTGTAACTGAAAGATGCTTAGTGACGCGATGGATGTGACATCACGTGGCCCTTATCGATAATCCCTTGTACAAAAGTAGCTTCCGAAGCTTGAATTGGGCGTGGAGGAATTCTGCGAGCTTATGTCTCGCAGACATTCAACGCCATGATTCTGTCGGGGGGTCCGAGGATCCTCGGCCTGTTCAGAAGGGTGTCACATTATGGAGTTTGTGCATCAAAATTTCTCACTACAAAAGCATACGATCCCCTTCGCATCCTCTTCTGCGGCTCGGATGAATTCAGCATAGCTTCTCTGAGAGCTCTCCATGACGAGCAATTGAAACGACCAGACCGAATTGCCTCCATTGATGTTGTCTGTAGACCAGGAAAGAGAGTTGGAAGGGGTCTGAAGAAAATTCGAGAAGGTATTTCCTCACCATATTCAACCAATTTATTCTCCAATGACTTTGTGCTGAAATTTGTTTCAGTGCCTATCAAGGCGGCCGCAACGGAACTGGCTCTTCCCATCCACGAGATAGATACATTTAGGGGGTGGACGGTAATTGGACTTTGATGCCTTATATTTGGGACCTCGACTGACGGTGCTAGCCACCTGAATTCCCCGGCGGTCCGATCAATCTCATAGTCGCCGTCTCCTTTGGGCTCTTCGTGCCTCCTCGGATATTGAATGCTGCCAAATATGGGGGATTAAATGTACACCCATCACTGCTTCCTGAGTACGTACCTCTCACACAGGTATAGTAGAGCTTTGCAACTGGTTTATACTAAGATATTCCAGCTTCCGTGGACCTGCGCCGCTGCACTATACCCTCATGGCCGGTAGGACCAGAACCGGCGTTACGCTCCAAACCCTGCACCCCAAACATTTCGACCATGGGGTTATACTTGCGCAAACTCCATCTCCCGGGATCGAGATACCAAACCCCGAGTCTTGTACAGTTGCAGAATTGCTGAGTATTGTCGCCCCTATTGGAGCGCAGATGCTCGTTGATAGTATCAGGAACGGACTTTTCGTTCCTCCCCTAGAGGACGCTGGTTGGCGTCGCTCTGAAGCAGGGACAGATCTGGTCCACGCTGCTAAGATAACTCCTCAAGATCGACATATCGATTGGGCCAATTGGACATGGACAGAAATCAACAGACGGAATCGAGTCATCGGCCCGCTATGGAGTCAGGCTCTAACCTTGAATGAGTCGTCTGATGGGTCTCCTTCATTTCAGCATAAAAGAGTTATCTTCACCAGCATGGAAGGGGTTGCAGCGCCCACTGCCTGCATGCCGTTGTCGCTTATCCCGGGATTGCCCTTCGTGGAGGGTGCACCTCCGTTTGAATCCAGACAAGGCAAAGCGGTGTACGTTTTTACGCAAGATGGCAAGTTGATTCGTATAAACGAGATAAAGGTGGAAGGGCAACGATCAACAGATGGGTTTCGAGCTGCTTTGAAGGCGCGCATGATCGGCAACCGAACTGTAAAGTCCGGCGATTCTCTGTACACGCCATTCTACAACCCCCTCCAATGAACCGTCAAACAAGGGCAAGCCCAAGAAGCATCACTGAATCTAGCATCTTGATACCCAATACAAGGACGACCATCAAAAACCGAACTCTGTCCATACTTCAGCGCTCTTATGCCTGGCAAACAGGTGCCATATCGATTTTGCCTATAGCGGACATATCATCTGATCGCAAACCCGGAGTCTGGCGGAAGTCAGTCCTGCGGTTTAACTTGGAGGAAGGAAAAGCTCACCAATTTGTATAGATTGTCCCGTCAAAGAAGTGTTTTTCGCGACCATCGTGTATACGTTGGCCGTATCTTCCACTTCGGGCTGTTGGTCTCTCGTCAACGAGCCGTCATCGAAGATTGAGATGGTCTTCAGGACTTACAACTCTTTTAAGTGTGGTTTTGTCCGCAAAACCTTGGATCTTCTCCGGAGGAAATCATTGGCCCTGATGCGTCTCAGTCATGACACAAGCTCAAGCACAGCTGGAAAATGTACCATACCCATTCAGTGAGCGGCAGACCGGGTAACACAGCGTTGACACGGACTTTGCTGCCTTGGGTTTGAGCAAGACATTTCATGAGGTGTAAACCTGCGTATTTATCAGAATTTCTCGCTATCCGGGTTCTGGGTCTTATTTCATGTTCTCCTCCTACCTGCTGCCTTCGTGACTGAATATGGCAAGCTGCTTCCAGATGCTGTTACGGCCTATGCAGATATGGATCAGTTCTTGAGGTTTACTGGTCGGACCGGGACACTTACTTGTGAATGACCCAACTGGCTCGTACGAGTGATCTTAAGATGATAGCACCAGGCTGTTGGCTTTGTTGAGAAAATCCAGGTGTAGTAATAGTAAGCAAACCAGCGGACGCGGGGGTCTGATATGCCCCATAAATCGATTATCGGTAGTATCACAACAAGAATCGGGGATATTCCGATCTTTGATACGGAGTATGTGGACGAACAATGATCTCGGAGGAACATTTACACAGGAATCTTAGCCGATTGATCTTTCACTATCCCCGCTGCGAATTAGCCACCCATAGATTGAAAGAGACAACTATGCAGTCATTGGATTCGATGCGAGTGCTTCATATTCATTGTATCACTACGCAGAACATCGGAGTACATGAGCTCTGTCTTCCTAATTCCTGATTTCGGCACATATCTTGCACACAGAAAGAAGCGGAAATGTTCGATGGAAGAAGTGGGCTATCCTTGTCGAGCGATTTCAACTGAATGAAGTCGTTCATTTAACCCTCGTCCCATATACCGAGGTTGGCATTTCAACACGTTCCCTCTTGACCTTAACGCATTTCTATTTGTTTCGGAATGGCATTCAAAACCATCGTGGCAGTCATAATATACAGTATAAAAAGATGGGCTGACCGACTTCACGGCTTAGCCTGCTCAATCCACAATCGTGCCCACGTATTCCGTCCTCCTCATCCCCTTCCAAGCTTGTTTCCCTTCTAAAGCAGGCCATTGCACGAGAAACCGGTCGACAAACGGTAGCAGTAACTTCCCCGATAAACTCAACGTGGTAACTCGCGCCCATGACTCAACGAAAATAGTCCGCAATTGGTATTTGGGAGAAGTGTCTCGTGCATGATGTCTATGAGATGGAAAACAATAATTGTAAAGATGGAGCAGCTTAGCAGCAAGAATGACACAAACTGCAGTCGCAGGTCCGTTTGTGAGAATCACATCCGGGTAGGGAGAAGTACGGAAGCTGGACGGGAGCGATTTCTGATCGGGATGTCGGCCGCATAGGACGAGCAGACATGCCCAAAAGCACTGGAGGGTTGAGAACGGGGCTGTGAGGTAGGATTGATGTACGCGACGTGCCCGGGGGACCGTGACGATGTTGTAAGAAGGGGATGGTTCGTTTTGCATGGAATCCGCCCGTCCTTGCTCAAGATTGGTCTCAAATTCTACGGCTTTCGCAGCGCTGAAGTTGTCCCCGGAGCTTACGACGTAGGTGCGAAAGGTATAAATTGTCGGATCTAATTTCATGCGCCGTAGCATGGAGAACATCTCGGCGGTGTGGCCGCCGCTGCCCAGCACAAGCAGGAGATGTGTAGGAGAATGCTTCGGTCGATGTTTAGGGACCTTGGTCTTCTGAGAGATCGAGAGAGCACGCATTAGAGTCTATTCATATAGTACCGAGTTAGTTATAGAGCTAGGTAAATGTATCAAGAGTTAGGCTGGACTTACAAGCAAGAGAGTTAAACATGTTGCAAGCGAGGGTACGACCACCCAGAAGAACAGTGTTGACAGTGACAACGGCCATGGAGCCATGTTGGTTTGGCAGTGGATTGCGAGAGTGGTCGCTCCTTAATAAAGTCCTCTGTCACAGTCAAGGGGAGATAGCATCTGCTTTAAGCTTCTGAAGTAGTTCATTGTCCCATTTTGTTGGATTGTGCCAGAGAAACACTGCTTGAGTGGGGAGGTCAGTGAATAAGACTTTGTCCTGGACAATCCAATGATTTTATTTCAGCAAGTGACACAATCGCAATAAGATATTATTGACATCAACATGGCATTGTAAATCAACAACCCAGGAACCGATTCAGACAATGTGTTTAGAGACAGGTTACTCCGTACGGAGTACTCCATGGATGGTGAGCAATCAGGGACCATTGCCCACGTGGTCTGTGCAGCTTCGGCTATTATTTTCTGTTGTTGTCTTAACTCCTGGCAACAGTCGATCTGATAACTTTTTGATCGAAAACATACCAGTAACAATCCTCACCCTCTCACAATCTCATTCATTCATGTTTCTTGTGCGCTCTCTAAAGCTTTGCTGTGCTCTCTATAACCATATCTCTTGAACTCTCCCCATGGTTGCTGATTTCGTCTCTGATAAATATGGTTTCCATATTTGCTAAACGACTCCGTTGCTTTTACTGTGGAAAACGCTCAGCTCAGACTGAGAAAGGCCCCATTCGAGAATGGCGGTGTAAAAACTGTGAGGCTGTCAACTACCTGGACGAGGTGCGCCATGTTTTCTCCAATTCTCCGATCTTTTCGCCTCCTGGTTGGGCATGCTCTCCCTAGAAACTTCGGTTGATTTGCTAAGACAATGACGGGTTTAGAATGGGCAAATTACGGATCCTCCTGCGGAGGTGACAAATCCAGAGTCTTACGGCCCAGGAGCGTCTGAGCAGCCATTCGAATCGGTCGACTTCACCAATACCGGCTTGTTTTGTGCCAAATGTCTTCGAAACCAACATTTGTTTACCAGCGCCCTCGCGTCTTATCTTCCTCCGCCCGATGATCCAGCTTACAGCGCGTATGAAAAGGAGTATCCTAAGTTTCGCAAGAACCTGGAAGAGCGATACCCCCAGGTCTGCGAGAAGTGCGAGCCTCGGGTGACAGAGCGCATTCGTGAGTCTCTCTATAAGGCAAAGACGGATTTTCTCGGACGCATGCTCGAACGAAGCAAGGCTTCAAGGGAAGCTAGAAGGGCGCGGAAGATGAACTGGAGAAGCTGGCTTGTCTCCGCGGGAGCTATCGGGTACTGGGGCAGCGTCGCTGGCCAGCTTGCTTGGGACTCGATGAGTGCCGCGACCGCTGACAAACCACTCCACGAGCTCGAAACTCCTCTTTCTGTCGAGTCTATCTTGCGGTGCGGTCGCGAGGCTTTAAAGACGCGTGGAATGGTGAGTGAGTGCTCCGTTGACCTGGCTCCTCAGGCGGGTCTGGCTCTTGTGATCGGAATTCTCGCGCTCTGGTGGAATCCAATGCTACGTTTAAAAGTTGAAGGAAGGGTTGGAAGACTTGCTGGGCTTGGAGAATATTACAGATTTCAGTTCCTCTTTATGGTCGCTAGATGCATCTTCTGGGCCCTGCTGAAGGACCCGGCCTCCAGCGGGCTGCAGCCGAACGTGCCGCCAGCTCTGCACATGTTCATGATTCTCTGCACCTTCATCGTGAGTTCTCCAATGACATTCCCGTATCCATTCTCGCACTTGCTCATGAGCTTTGCCAGTCTGTTCTTGTCTCTCGTTGGATTGTCCATTTTGATACTCGTCCGCTGGTGAATTGGTCGGCGTGGACTCCTCCCGCGAGTTCCCCGCGATCATCAGAAGTGTCCCATGTGGAACCAAGTCAATCGGCCGTCACGTCCTCCCACAGCACGAACAGCCCATCACGGACCACAGATGCATCTCAAGTACGGTCACGTCACACGTTCAATGGTTCTTCCAGCAACCAGAAGCCAAGTGGTCTTTGGAGCCCGAACGCGCAGCGAAGCACTCATTCACGCTTTCCGATTGAGAACCCTGCCCCTCCCGCCGTTGGTGAACGTTTTCCGATTGAGAAATTCCTACCTCCGCAAGACGATGTCGATGCCATGGACTGGACCCCGACTCGGCAATATGACCTTCGACCAACCGTTAGCGTACGCCCGAGAGAAGAAAAGTCGGTTCTTGATGGACCACTACCTTTCTACGGATCACTTCCACCCGCACCGACACCGCCAGCCTGGAAACTTCGCAACCCGCCAGTTCAGAAGCCTATTGAGCAGGTCGTTGAACCCAATCCGTTCCATCGTGCTCCGTCTCAGACACGTGGCTCTTGGAGACCCAGTACCAGTCGCCCTGAAGCTGTTTTTGCGCCGCCCAAATTCTTTCCCCAGAGCGACTACGACGCTTCTACCGGACTGGAAAACCTGTTTGACCGGACCTTCACCATAAAATCCCCAGGAGATGAAGATGACGAAGCCTGGCAGCATGCCTCGTCAAACAAGGGATCGCAACATGCGCCTATTAATCCAAGCTCTCTCTGTTTTCAGTTTCTTCGACTTCTACTGCTTCTGGTATCTATTGCTGCATGGCTCCTCTCTCAGCATGGGCTCATCGCCGTTCCGGGAAACTATATCGAGGTATCTTCATTGGGAAGCGTGAGTCTTATTGCTGGTTTAACTCTTCTTGAGGTTTTGAAGCAGCCTATCTCTCAATGGAACGGCATGGAGATCTTGGTCTATTTCGCCGAACTGGCGGCGGCGGTTCATCTAGGCGGAAATCTTCCACGTGTCTCATTTGCGAGAGAATATTTTGATCGATATGGCAAACTGCTTTTGGTATTCATGGTTGTTCAGGAAACGTTGGCCTTATGGTCTCTATATCGAGCTAAAGTGCGATCGTCTTCGACACGAGCATCCTCTCCCAGCCATCGTGTCTTCGGGCCTCATGCAGGGGATGCCGAAAGTCCACCCTCTTCTCCGCGGGCTTCTGAGTACCAGTCCTTTACGTCTCAATCATCTGTCCCAGGTTCAACGTTATCGCCAACTCTCACTGGCTCTAGCTTCTCGTCGCAGCCGCCTTCCCTGCAGAACCGATCCAGTTTTGCAGGCTCTAGTTTCTCGTTACATTCAACTACCACGGCTAGACAACCAGCATTTCCTACCTACAACCAGAGCTTCGGCACAGGAACTCGCTTGAACTTGGAAGCTCTGAAAAGGTATGAATCCGAAGACTCTGACGCTCTGGATGGCGACTCTGATACGGAAACTACCATGACCGCCGCCACGACCGCCACGAACAGGACTATCCAGAACATCCGCCACGGGCGCAATCCCAAGGAGCACATTATGCCTCCGAACCGCTCTGAGCCCAAGCCACTGTTCGCTGACCTCAGTCTTGAGGATCGGCCGTCCCGCCGCGTCACGCAAAGCCAGACGAAGCAAAGGCTTCAGGGCAATGGTTTTGCGCAGCATGCAGGCGGACATTAGATGAATTCAAGAAGACTCGCATTAATGTCAGCCTATTCTTTTGTTCATTCTATTTGCATTGTACAGCGTTGGTTGGTCTGGTCCGGCGTTTGTGATGATTCGCAGTGGGCCTTTTGGTTGCTTTACATGCATGGTGTTGGTGTGTATCATGTCGTTTCACATGTCAATATTGCTTTCTCTCTGTGTATTTGTCTGGGCGTGTTTTATCTGTTATTTGCATTGAACCGCTACGGCTGGGCTTTGCATTTGCTGGGAAATGATGACCTCATGATAAATACCCCTTATGAATGTATGAATTGATTGCTACCACAGTAGAAGCTTTTAATCTTTTTCTTTTATCTTTAAAAAGGAAATTCAATGATCGAGGGCACATTTAGGTAGCCACCATTCCTCCTAAGCCTAAACAACTTATACGCAGCTGGCAAGGAACTTTCTGTATGTTCTATACCACTTGATCACAATGTTATTTACATCTAGAGCCTTGACGTATCTTGATATACGCAGCCACCCTCATATGAAGAGTCCTGCATACACTCATCCAGATTGAATCAGAGAAATGACAATTGACCATCTGATACATTCATAAAACTACTGTTACCGCAAAAAAATTCAACCAGTGATATCAATTGAAAGTCTGAAATTCATTCATTCATTCGTTCATGCATTGAGCAGAGAATAGGTCCCTAGCTGCAAATGGCCCCCGATTCAAGATTATACCATGCCACACATTTAGAATCGTCCCTGCTGCAGGAGAGCATCCTCCGCCTGGCGGCGGGCATGGCGCTTGGCCTCCTCTCTATCAATGAAGTCCAGACCCTTGGTCTCGACCTCGCGGTCGATGAAGGCACCGATGGCACCGGCGAGGATTTCCTTGGCCTTGGCGTGGTCGTCGATCACACCTGTGTAGATTCACAAGTATTTACGTGAGCTGGCTGGTTCGAGGCTTTGACGGGACGGAGACAATGGGGGGAGTTGATTTACCATTGCGAGCCTCGTGCTCCTCGTAGGCCTTGGCGGCCTCGTAGGCGGCAGCACCGCCGAGAAGCTCGTGAGTCCACTTGGCTTCGTGGTGGCGGTTCTGGAGGGTGTCGTAGGCCTGAGCCTGCTCAGAGTCGTCTGGATGGCGGGGTTAGTTAGAATGATGAGAGATGGATCGTATGGCCGAGAGAAGGAATGAATGGAGAGACGAGAGAAGGGAAAGAGATGAGACTCAGAGAAGTTATATGGAAGACTTACCGCTGAACCAACCCATTGTGAATGTGTGTATGAATTGTCTTTGTAGAGTAAGTCGATGGTTGTAGAGAGAAGGTGTTTGGGTTTTGCTTCAGGAGAAAAGCGGGGGAGAGGCAGATACTTATACCCTCCTCCTCCCCTTTGGATTGTTTACTGCGTACTAGACTAAACTACTCCCTACTCCCTCCCTCCTGAGGTGCAATGGCATAATCCCGAATTATGGACTAAATGAGGGGGGGCTGAAACCGCCTCACCTCTCCAGTCCAATCCACGGAAGCTATGTCGTCGAGGGGGGTAATTGGGTATACTACTATTCGTCTACAATCGTCCCTAAGGGTATCCTGACCATCCCAGACTGAAACGATCCGTGATACGTAGCTTGTCTCGGGAAAAGGATATATCGCTCAAACATAGTGGGGTAGCAAAATCTGTTGTGGCGAAGCTCAACAATCTCATAGGACAGACCTCGCAAATGCAGCAGAGGCGCTCCATGGGATGACGTGCTTTACTATGGAGCTGTGTTTCAGCACCGACGCAGATCCTGGGCATCGGGCTTGGTTGGTTGGATGACTTGAGAGAAGCTTAGGGCCATAGGCTTCGTCCCAAGGGTTTTAGTAGTGTGGGGAGCAAAGGGCCCCCAATTCTGAGGCACGACCACCTATTATTATTAGTATTATTATGATTTCAAAGGAGAGGAGACGGCGGTACGGAGTATGAGGGACCATTATTGAGGGTTGGAACTCAAGTGGAGTACGTCCTGGGTTTGATCCACGCAAGAAAGAATAGTAAATGCATCGAGACCATGGGCGAGGATCAGCTCTATCAGGTACAATAATCGGCAAGAATATGAATAGCCACAATGAGGGGCTAAAGAGGGGAGTCCTCCGTACGTAAAAGGCACAAGCCACATCTCGCAGCAACAGTCAATAAATAGTATGGATTCTCCCCACATCGTCGACCCCGTCGATTCGCCACTTCTGCATCATTTCCCTCGCCAGCTGTCCTCGTCCATGATAGTGTCACGCAGGCAGCAACACCACAAATGGCAGTTGATCGCAATTCGAAAGGCCACGTACTGTTCAATTGGACCGATCAGCCCGGAGCCACTAACGACAATAATGAAGATCAGCAGGACGCCAATGTAACCTGCAGACGAAGATAGAGACCTACATAAGTTACTGGAATTGACGCGAGAGGGGCCCCGACGCATTACACAGAGAACCCCATTCTACGTGATTGAGATGAACTGACAGCTTGGTGGCATTCAGCCCGATTTCAGGCATTTCTTACTGAACCCGACTGACCATCATGTCGCTGCACTTTTGATGTTCATTCACCAAATACAGTTTCTGCTATATGGAAATGATGGTGACATTTTCGATCGTATCCGGATGCAAGCACGGCATTTTGTCGAAATGCAGTAACCCAGGTATAAACGCCCATCGAACAAATCAAATTTGGTATGAATAGAGACGGAGTTCCAGCCGGACACTCCATATGACCACAAGAAAACCGATAAACTCCAACAGAAGGACCGACCATTTTCGTCAAACCTCTCAGAGAACATCAATCCCAGCTTGATGAGGAGGGTTCATCGCATCAGAAATCATGGCTCGTACAAGTCGAACGCGTTCGCCACGTCGTCCAGACTATCCTTATGGCCGTATGCATCCATAAGTTGCTGGTTTCGTCGCATTCGTTGTTCTTCCTGGTAGAGCTCGAATTGCCTTCGTTCTTGGAACTTGAAGTAATTCGATATGCCGACTCCTGCAAGTATCGCATCGGATTTCGTTAGCATACATTGGCTCATAGTGATTCTCCCCTTCGATTCATTTCTTATCAATTTCGTTTCGTGGCAGCTCCTATTCTCTCGAACTCACCAAGACCTATGATGGCCACCAGAGGCAAGACCCGGCGTCCAATCCGGTTGAATTTGGGTGTTGGGTTTGTGTGTGGTGTTGGACCGGTTGGAGTGGCGAAAAGCATGTTTCTCTTGGATAGTCGCAATTCTTGAAGATGTTAGAAGTATGGGATTGACTAATCGCAAAATATGGTATGATGCACTTGATCGGTATCTGAGCTCCGTATTAGAGTCGCATTGAAGACTGTCAGTGCTTTTTATGAAGATGAGGATGCATTGATTGACATGATCTCGGATGGGGGGAAGCTCCTCTCTTTACCCCGTCCTTTACGGAGTACCCTTGACAGTCGCTACGTAAGCATATGCTGGTCGAGTCGCGTGACTGGCCTTGCCACTCTCAATCATACGATTCTCTGGCACGACAAATCAACATAACCTCGGAGGATTCGCAATCCAATATCGCACTTCATAGTCAAAGACTCGCGAGGAAAAAGATCGATTGATACCGGAGTATGCGGAATGGTACATGACATCGGAAGAGTCATGTCCGTGGGAGGTCAACGACTTTTTCGTATCATTCATCAATTTTGACAGCAGCGCTCATGTTGCTTCTTTCTGAAGACGAGTGCTAAAGAGCTGCTTGCTAAAGGACGCAGAGGCGTGTCGAGAACTTGAGGATGACCAGCTTTTCTTCATTCTCTACAAAGATGTTGCAGTGCCGTCTTGATCAAAGAGTCCTGCTATGCCAGTCCGTCCTAAGCGGTTATTCGACTTGATTTTACACATATGAAATCAGCGTACGTCGTATCTCAGCCGAGGTCTTACGCATTGGATCGCTTTGTCCTCCTCGGAGCGAACACAACTTGTTCAGAGAGATAGTCATAGACATTTTCACGTTCGACTACGAGCGAAAATATTTCATTGCTCCCTTCAGGGCTGCTCAACTCTTGTCCATACTAATCATCACACTCAGACAAATAGCTCGTGTCAACCCACCACTCGTCCTTAAACGTAGCACCCAGAACATCCTCAATAGCAACAGGTTTGGTCAACTGCATGCTGAAATTCGCCCTTGGCCCCTCATGCAGCACACTCCCCGGACCATAGTTCTCATACTCCCCGAAATAGACGTGATCAGTGTTCAGCGTACCACCAGGCGAAGTACTCCACGGTCTCCATCCAGCAGGGGCGATCACATCCCCGAGATATGTCTTCTGGAACACCACGCGGGCATAGTCTCTCCACGGACGACCAAGATAGTTAATCCCCGCCGCGATGGTCGAGTTGATCCCGTCGACCGTGGACTTGTTGATCACGTACCACGAAGGGTTGGAGTCGCTGTCGCGACCAGAGGCAGTCACGCAGCCGGCGGCGATGGTGCGGATGTCGACGGAGTCGAGCCACGCGAGGGCGGTTTGGCCGAATATGAAGTCAACGGCGCCGACGATGAGGGATTTTGCATAGATTTGCCTGCCGGTTTCGGCAAGGAGGGTGTCTTGGTAGCTAATGAGTTGGCAACCATAGTACCTGAGAAAGGTAACCGCATTAGTCTTCGTATTATAATATACAAGATATCTCTGACCTACCCTTGGTTCGTGGCTTCGGCAGAGACAGCCAGATTCTGACCATTCTGCGGAATATGTCCGAACGTGTTGACGATGTTGAGATTGTACACCTTCGTATTGGCATTCCACTGACGCAGGGTTGCGGTTTTATCGTCCGAGGTGGTGTTTATGAGCGCCAAGTTATACGTCAACGTCGCTTCGTTGCGTTCGTACGTGCGAGCATCGCACGTATATCCTTGCACTGTCAAATTGGACGCCAACGGTGGAATGTACACCTGTTCGACATAGGTTCCTGGGTATACGAAGACGTATTGGGGTTCGGTAGTAGTCGCGTTCAAGGCATTGACGCCCTCCTGGAACGAGGAGTACGAGCCGGGATATGGCTTCTCACTGTTGTCGATGACGATGGCGCCTTTGGGAGGAGAGGTACGACTCCAGTGACCATGATCGCAATTCGGGGGGAGAGGGTTAGCCAGCGCCGTGGCGAGGAGCACGGCAGAAGTGAGTAGGAGCTTGACCATTGCTGCGAATGCTCTCTGAAGGAATATTGGGATTAGCTGCGTGTCTCTCGATGTAGAGAAGAGACCGCATCGGCCTATTTATACAATGGCCATTTGCTATAGCTACAGGTCTCTCTATCTTGTGCATGAGGGGAAAATTCTCGAACTTCGGCAGTACATCCGGAAATTTAGTTCTGGAGATTAAGCTTCGACTCCCCCTGCGCCATACCACGTTGCATTGGCCCAGCAAGTCTCCCAAAGTACTGTATTCAGATCCCGGACAATCCAGGAACGATGGATATTGATTGCTTTGGCTTCCGAAGGTCGAAATGCTCCACCTATCAATTGGCAATCAACAATGAGGGGCCCCGCAAAATCTTGAATTCCACGTATGAATCCCTGTGGAGGTTTGATCCTGGAGAAAACCTTCTAGATAAGGCGTTTGTCAGGAGAAGGACGAAAGTTTTCCCTCCAATCAGTACTTGGTAAGGACCGTATTACTGGAAGTAGAAAAAACAGAACTGTGAATAGCCACTGCTTCATGTCGACCAGTCATCGTCTTCTTCTGTTTTATCCTTCAATCACGAGGGATGAGAGTACTCCGTACATTGAGAGCTTTCACTTTCTCACATGTACCGTCACTGATCCCAATCCGCAAGCTTCTAGCATATGACCATATACTCTATGCAGCCGAAACTCTTGAGCTTAAGATCCATTCTCAGTAACCGAGGTTGTTTCATCAACCACCGTGCTCCGTAGAAGTCGGCGGGTTCCACCATAGAAAATTAGTGGCATGCCGGAACGGAAAAACTACTCACTAGGCCCCTATTCCAAGCACCCGCGCCGAATATATTCATTATCGAAAAAATGAAGGTATCTACAACACCACCTAATATGCTTGCCCATTCAAATGAACAGGCCTCAATTCCTGCAGCAATCGCAGCCTCTGAAGCCTTTTTAGCCTCCTTTTTCAGGTACTTGGGCCTCTAAATGGGCCTCCAAAGCCTTTGCGTCGTCAATAGCTTGCTTGATCTGTTGCGCACAGTGCCTCAAGTGCATACCCTCTGCGCCAGTGCCTGTGATCAATCATGATGCCAATGTCCCCAATGATCGCATCCTGTGCTGCAGCAGGGGATTGGTCATGATCATGATCATGTCCCAGCAGAGAATTAAACCCTCCAAACCCGATCAGCGTGCCATCTCTTCCTGGGGCCAGAGCCGGAGCCAGGTCTGCTGCTATTGTTGTGTCGCGGAGGATGATGACCATGAACGCACTCTCACCACGCTCTGCCGCCGCCCTCCACTCGACAATGCGTTGTCGGAAGACCACCGCCGATAGGGCGGGCTCAAGGGGATTCAGAATGGGTTGTTCTCTGGATTCTCACGCAGGTCTGCTGCGGATAATGAGGCGGGGTGTATTGATCTGGTGATATGCTTGACAGGTTGGTGAGGTCATCTTGCAATATAGAGTAATCCGGTGTATATATATATATATATTATTATTATTATTATTAAGTAGCATCTGTTGTAATATCTCAGAGAGTGTACAGATGGTGGCGTAGCACCTTAAATATGGCAATTGTCATGCGAATGTTCTAAGTTAAGCCAGGGGGGAGATACACTTATATATACCCATATTTTTGGTCTAGCCTGTGTCCTCTCACACCATACAGGTCACGTTATCTCTAGACAATCATATGCGAACGCTGCTATCAGAGAGAAAAATACTTTCTAGACCAATCACTGAATGATGTCTGTCGCACCAAATATTTATACATCCCATCTTTACATCAATCATCGAGGTTTGGCAGTGACCCAAGGAAAGGTACTGGAAATATTGCCCAAAAAAGCACTCCAGTGACTCCGCAAATCTATTATTCTTATCATCCATCATTTTACATGCCACCAAGAGAGATTTTAGCTTGTGGTGCAAACATGATGATATTCCATTTATCAGATCTTGGAAGAAACGCATTCAAGTCATCTGCCTATGCTTCACCTTGTTCTTGTCTAGGCTACAGTCTGCCAGGTTGCATTATATAACCTTTCCTGATTGATCTGGAAGGCACGCATTGCTTCAAAGTTCATGCAATCATGCTTGACCCCCCAGCCAGTCATAGTGGACGCATGGTGGCCCTCCTCTCCCGGCACATCCAGGGGTGACGAGCCTTCAATCTCAAACGTGGAGCCGCAAGAGATACTTTGGCAGAGGTATTCAAAACAGTCATCTATGTGAATGTCTCATGCCGCCTTGCTGTAGTCTCCCAGTGGAGGAGAGCCGGTCTTGACCTGCCAATAGTCACCATTGATCTGTTTAACACTGTACAGCTTCAGATTCACTAGTGTTTATGGAAGGTCAAGTCTACGTAGAGAGGTCCTTATGGCCACGTACATTTACTGTCTTCTCAATCTCTTCCATCCTTCCAAATGCATCTGCTGCTAGCACCCTCGTCTCCTTCATCAGGCCCTCTCTCTGACTTAGAATAGAAAACCTCCCCTTCCAGAAAGCCCATCTTTCTTTACAAATTGCAGACTTCCCTTTCCACAGCTTTCCCCCACCACCTGGATTCCCGATGCTCGGGCCAGAAGGGAAATCTTCGTCTCTCTCCCATAGCTCCTTGCCAGCAATCATAACCCAAACAGCGGCAGCGGGCACGAACGCATCGAAGGTCGTTGACTCCTTATGATTGTTCTCCAAGGCGTCTCGCAGAGCCCAGACGGCGTACAGCCAGAAATCCATCAAATCGGCCTTGGTGACAGCGGCAATGAACGCATTGATATTTGCCCAGGCATGAATTTCTGGTAGACTACACCGTTCAGTAGCCCCAGGGGAGTCATTCCAGCATTCCCTGGCTGCAGCACCTAGCAACAGCAGCCGAGTCCAGACATGCCCGGAGGACCATATCCAGTTATTCTGTAGAGCTTTTGCCATGTTGGGCGGAAGTGCAGGATCAGCACATGCTCGAAGCGCGGATACAAGATCCAGAAGCTTTGTATGCCCAACAGGGTCTCTCCAGGATGTGCGTTTGGCAGTATGTAAGATGCTGTACCAGAGCTCCCAGAGCTGGCCCTCGGTTGTGTGGTGAACAGTCTCATTTTCAGGTGGAAGTTGATCTTCGGTCTGAGGCAAGCCCCATTGCTCTGTAAAACTTTTCTTCTCATCGCTCCAGAAATGTCGTTGATATGAAGCAGTCTGCTCGGCTTCCCGGATGGCTTGACCGTAGTCTGCCGTGGTGTATGCTTCATTGATTGGTTCTACGAGAATCCTGACTGCGGAATCCAGATCGAGACTGTCACTCATGTACAACTGGATTGTCTGGTACGACAATTGGAGGTCAGTCAGTACTGGTGATAAAGGATACAGTAGACTGAACATCATCGTTCAGTCCTCCTGTCCTGCTTCTAAAATAATCTGACTTAGCGATGACTTGGCCCTGAGTAACTAATTACAGTAGTTGTGCCTCCGGGCTAATCCTCCTTCAGATTAGACCCAACATCTGTTTCAAATCAAGTGCCCAGCACCAACCTGATTTGGGTTTCCTGGCCGCTTTCCAAGACTTCCAACAGTGAAGATCCGACTGCGCCTTTAAGTTACGCGTGGCGCCCAGTCCTGTACTGATGTCCGCAGATCACTGCAGACAAGTCCCAAGCATTGCAACAGTAGCTGATGCGCCAGACATAGATGAATAGCATGCCTTGAAGAAACATGGACGGTCACAAAGAGACTCTTCGATTATCTGGTGATTGACTCATCCCTCGGCTCGAAGCCGGCCATTCCGCCAATCAAACTTGCATTCTTCACCAGTAAAAAAGAGAAATTTCTATCTTGCAAAGATCCAACTAATCCTCATCATCACGATTATAAGCACCATTGGTAGCGTACATCTTCAAGCCATGCCGTCCTCCACCCGGTCATTCCTTCAGGAACACTTCACCAACACATCTGAATTTGGGACTGCCTTCCTCGACGCCCTCGCTGACAATCTAACCTGGACGGTCACCAGCAGTTCGCCTCTGACCGGCACATACACTTCCAAGTCGACCTATAATATTGACCAAGTCCTCAAACCTTTGAATGAGCGATTGGCTACGCCGCTCATTCCTATCCTTGAGAGAATCTTGATCGATGATCAGGACGACAAATGGGCGGCCGTGCAGTTTCAGACTGAGAATGCAAAGGCGAAAAATGGCGATTTTAGTATGCGGTACTGTTGGCTGATTTGCGTGGACGACGCTGGGCAGAAGATTAAGGAGGTGATCGGATGGTATGATCAGAGAAAGATGTGGAATGTTTTCCAATGAAGTGAATCATTGTCCTTGGAGAGAGGAGAGTTTAAGCTTGATTCAAGGGGTTTTCAGCCTGTTGGCGTGTATACGGTCAATGTACAAGAATTCCTGCAGCATTTCTGCCACATCATTCCATGTCCGGATCCCAAGCTCGCATGTTAAGTCATGGGTTTTTGAGAAACCACTTCTGCTGGGACGGTCCTTGTGCTGCATATGCTCCAATACAGAGCATCCAAAACAGTAATTCCCTGGAGTGGCAAAAGACAGGCGCCATGTCCAGCTCAGACATCAGGGCGATTAAATGTCCAGTGAGAGTCTTCATCCTTTGGCTATTCGGAGGCTTCGATATGGTATAATCGAAAATCAAGACAGCTACCAAGCAGCATCTTCTTATGGTTTGAAGCCAGCGTGCGCCAAGAGATGAGTCCACAATAGGAGATTCTGCTGATATCCGAATCAATATCTGATGATCGACAGCATTAATCTTGAAGTTAGCCCATTGAAGATGGTCCACGTTTGCGGTTGACCTCTCCGCAGTCAGATGCTCGAGCAAATTGATGGCCTGCTTCAGATCAAGGATGATCTTTTGAAAGGATTCATCCCCGAAAACGGACAGCAAGGGACCGCGCTGGAATCTCCTTGCAAAGGAACTTGTGGCTGTGGGAGCCTTCAACATATGTATAGATTGCGCCTCAACAGCGAGAACATCATCCAGCAGCTCTACTGGGAAAAGTGGTCTTCGAAGGAGCATAGCAGCTGTGTGAACATCGGTCAGAAAAAGCAATTCCCTGCCCTCCCTTGAGAGACTTGCTAAGGTCCTCAGATCTGGGGTAACTTGTGAAATCACATTGAGGTACAGATGAGCTGCAGAAAAGTCATTCCAGAACAGTTCGACCAGCGCAAGCTTGCAGATTGCGCAAATCCAGGTCGAGTCCAAGCATTTCCTCCGTTTCGAAAGATCGCTTCGGACAGCCTCGATGCTCTTCACTCTAAGAGCCATGGAGGACATCTTGTCGATCTTCAATGATGCGTGCAAAGGAGAAAAAGCGACGTCTCTCTTGTACATTTCAATATGCGCGGACGCCACCGCCAGAGTGGCCAGAAAATTTGACTGATCTTGAAGGCAGCTGCGAAGGTCTGCCGATGCCTTGCGCTCGTTGCAACGGTGCTAGCCTCCTGAACTCTGCCGGATAATACCACATCATCCTGAGATGCATGAAATACACCAGCAAAGCGTTTGTGCGAGCATCGATGTTACTGGGAAAGGAAGCGAACGGGTCGCAAGAGGCGCCGATTCGCGAGGAGGTGATACTCAAGGAAACACTCGAGTCATCCCCCTTCTCCGACACAGAGGTGGCTGTCTCTGAACAACTAGTGGCTGACAAAGTCTCAGCCGTCGGGTCGTCTCTTGATTCTGATGCAGGAGTAGTTGTGACAGGGTAGCGTCTCTCGCTGCGTCTCTTCCCCTTTTTCAATCGCCAACAACCCATGAATTTCCCCGAAGAATCAGAGGACGACGACGCGCTTCTGTCCCGGCCATCAGAAGCAGCGCTTCCAGTGTTCCTCTCCCAACACGTCGAAGATTGCTGCTTCTGGTCAAAAAGCGGCGTGCGCATTGATCAAAAGGCTGAGATTGCCTCGCCGTACAAAGGACGAAGTGGAAATCTGTCGTCCGGCGAAATGGTGATTGGGTATATTCAGCCATCGTCCAGATCCCAGTAATTGAATCGGTTCGTACTAAATATCCTTGAACTATACTTGGTGTGCTCCAAAACAGTAATAACAGCTCATCTACTGTCATGAAGATGGCGAGCTCAAGCACGAAGTACGAAGTAACTTGCTGGAAAGTTCAAGCATCTGGCTAAGAGTGAACACTGATGATAACGGTCAAGAATGAAGAACCCAGAGCTATGCCTGAAAAGGTCATTGCAGGATTTTAGAAATATCCCTAGAATTGCCAAATAGAAGGTAGTAATCAGCCTGTCAATGAAGTTAATCATCCTGATGCAAATCTCTCATGTAAGTAAGCATGCGCCATCCGAAAATACACTCTGTCAATGAACGACCTGACCTCAACATCTATAGCGAGTAACCATATGCAACCCCAACTACTGACATCGAGTCATTCTGTGAATGATAAACACTTGCCAGAACCATAACCAAGACCATTATGATCATTGTTTCTGTGATCGATGGGGAACCTCTGAATTAAGGTAGTACTAGTAGTATTGTCTTATGCAGGGTGCAATCTTCATGGATGAGAACCTACAGAATTCAAAGTCCACTCTGATAGGCAATCATCGGCATATCATCGCCCAGTTACTAAGTCCCAATACCAAGGATGTCTTGAGGGAAAGATTACTTGCTACTGACAAAGCCGTCGCTTTTACACGAGAGACATGCGGTTTGCACGACTCGTTCGCGAGCGTTCGAGGAGTCGGGGAAGAATCCGCGCCTCCGGACGGCAGACGCGGACAAGCTAGAACTGGCACAAAGGTTACAAATCTATGGGTCTATGCTTCTTGGGGACATGAACTGAGGCTATACGCTAGCAGGAGCATGCGGGTATTGTATCTTGTGTTGATCAACGCCCGGAAAGGGAGTGCAGGATGTTTCTCATATCATCAGCGAATTTGAATACCTTATAGCTTGCAACTGGAAACTTAATATACGAATCATTTAGAAACATTGTCTTCTTGCCATCCGCTGTGAAGGATCTTGTCTACCGCCAGGTTAAGCGTTCAAGTAAAGAGATCCTGGGTAAATCACTCATTTACCCCAGGCATGATCTGCATGAGTCTCATGTTCCAAACTCGCAAGCACAAACGCGGCGGAGCCCAGGACACTATTGTATAGAAGTGGTCGTGAGACATAGTACTGGACAGCCAACCTTGATCAGTCCAAATACACCATATTGATTATCATGATCCTTTGTGTGTCACGAACATACCTCATATGTAGCAGTCGAATTCAAGCTGCAAACAGAAACAGTTCCGTTGTAACCGAGGGTGTCATTCTCATTCACCACCACGAAGTTGTCGACGAGATAGTTGTAGCACTTCTCTGCCACGTCTGTATATGGCGCCTTGCTGCCGTCTGATGATGAAGCGGGGAGATACCCTAGTCTCGCACCCTTGTAGAGTGCATACGCGAACATCGCAGAGCCACTAGACTCTATGTAATTGCCTTCTCTACCAGGATACGACATGACTTGCCACCAACAGCCCGTTCTCGGATCAGCGGCGACGACAATAGCGTCAATTAGTTGCACAAATCGAGCGTGAAGATGTTGCCACTGCCTCTGCTCCGTACGGTTCTGCGGACTACCGGGTCCAACTGAGTTCATCAAATCCAAGATGTCGACAAGTGCCATTGTATACCAGCCCAGTGAGCGGTCCCAGGTAATCGGGCTCGCACCAGTGACTGGATTCGCCCAGACAGCTGTCTTGGACGCATCGTAGCCGTGGACAAGAAGGCCGGTGTCATCTTGACGGCAATGGGACCACAGAAGGTCCAGTTGGAGGACGATATCGTCAATCACGGCTGTTGCGTTTGCTGGGTCGAAATAAGCGGTGTACATGGAGTAGAATGGAACCAGAGAGTACATTCCGTCAAGGTAGCTCCAGTTCGGGTAGACGTAGTACCAGTATCCACCTGCATCGCTCTCAGCAATTCTTATATTCGGGTGAGAAGAGAAGCGGAATAAATCATGCAAGAGAAGAAACAGAAACAGAAGAATTCGAGGTGAAGAATTACACGGATGTTCGACTAAGACATCGATGGGAACGGGATCTCTTCTAGACATCTCAACTCACCGAACGCATTTCTGGGCTGTAGATTGATGGATGTTCTCAGTGCATCCAGAGCCATCTTATCACTGGCATTCTTTGTTCTCTTGTATCTAAATGCTTGTCAGCCATGTGATATCCTCCCCAGCTATGATACTCATGGGATCAAGAGAGGGAAAGCAATATCGTTAGTCTAGCAGGAGCATACTGACTGACGCAATAACCCTCTTCCGTCCGATAGCCTATCTAAAGGATAAAGCGTGTCTTCGGTGGCATTCAAAAGCCGGGATATGATACTCTCCGTACCGTCTTCCAGGTACCTGTTCCAATCCGCCTGTGCGCATGCAGATACAGGAGATTGATAGTAATCCAGGAGGCGCAAAAGAGCATGTTGGAAGACACCTATCTGGAGGAATATCGAAGAATCTGTCTCGTTAGGTGCGGCAATAGCTTGTCCACGCCCGATGATGCTGTCTGCCATCCAAGCTGAATACGGACGCGCTCGGCGGTGGCACGCCGATGAAGCTGTTGCCCCTGCTGCATGATGGAGCTGGCTCAGCAGCAAAAGTAACAGACAGGACAGAAACATTGTCTCAGCGCGGAGGCCTAGATAATAACCCCGCGGTTACGCAGCGGAAGGAGAATGGATGTCAGAAATGAGCTCTAAGGAGATTTTGAATGCGTTGGATTGAGATGGTTGAGATCTATCTTGGAAGCCACTTTTATGCCTTCGGATGGATAACTCGCTTACTCTCGTGCTCACTCGATCACGTAAGAGCGAGGTCGATAGGTAGGCTTCGCTGACACATGTGCAATCGACCGGCGTGGATCTTGCGTGTCATGCCAGTTTAGATGACTGAGTGCATGTCGACAACTGTAGGGATCCCAATGGGATATCCGCTCGTCGATCTTCAAGTTGCCAAATCAACAACACAACCATTGATTGGAATGCATCTCATCAACAATACACGTGACCGTCCCTTCTGTCAACAGCTCAGATATGTGAGATTCAGAGATCTACGCGCTAAGCATCGTCTAGGTTTCCATTATCTACCATTGACGCAGAGCTTTGAGTAGGAATCGCGTACCGTTGGAACTGCAAGCTGGAGTGGAAATCGCAACCGTCGGAGGCCTGCATGGCATAGGTTTCGGCTTCCTACTGAGTCAATTGCGTCGCCCGCCATGGCAAGCTGCATGCAAGACATATGAAAACCTGCGGCTTGAAGCATATATGAGCCCATCATGGCGTCGCCAGTCAAACGGGTAAGAATATGGGGTGAGAAAAGCTGAATTCGTCATCTATGAAACTTTCGGGACCTACAGAAGCTCTGGCATAAGTAGGCCTCGTTGTTCTGCCCATCAGATCATTCATCAAGCAACTCAATATAATCGTTCCGTATTTGGGTACTTTAAGTCTTACAGACTGAGATGCACAGCAAGATAGGTTCTCTTTGATGAATATATAAAGCATCTTCACTCTTATAGCTTATAAGTATCACACTCCTGACTTTCACTGGGTGGGAAAGCACCAATTGAATTGATGAACTGATGCAACAGCACGTAATAGGTAAAGATCTATCAGATTCACCAGGTCTTTCCCTATCCCTTTGCTAATTTTGGTATTCATCCGAATACTTCAGAGCCAGAACCATCTTGTTGTCCACTTCCGATAAAGAAGAGGGCATTTCCAACACCTTTTTCTCATTGTCCCGGGAGGGATATATAGTTTGCCACCTCCAATGATATCGTCAACGAGATCGCGCTTCAGGCCGACAAGCTTGTTCGGACCACTCTGAACCTTCCGGACGTGATGGTGGTACAGTCTCACGCAATGCAGACCGAGATCGATATCGCATCGCAGCCCGCCGCCCAGAAACGGCCACGGCCTCCTAATGCTCGCCCTCCATTTCTGCAAGGCGAGGACAGTCGCGAGTTCCGGCCCGATGACCTGACTGCTACCCTCGGCCAAATGACGGCTGCGCAGACTGCCCTTCGCTTCTACCGACAGCATACCCACCAGCCGCATCACATCGCTGACCAGCAAGTCCGGCACCTGAAGCTCAGCCTTGGCTATCATGTATTGCAGGTTACCAGCTTGGAGCCCTCCATGTGGACCCAGCCCAACAAGCATACCGTCTTCCTCGAGTTTTTCGACCAGTACCGCCGCGGTGAGGAGCATGAGGGCAATGTGGCTGGATCGTTTTCATGCATATCGGGAATCCTATGACTCAACCGCACCTTATAGCTCAGAAGCTCCTAGAGCAGAGATCTCGACGCTTAACGCCCTACTGATCATACGAACCGATCGAACTATCATCTACAGTTATACCTTGTTGTATAGACTGACACCACCATGGCTTCGTCTAGTACGACTCACACACAGGCTACAAACCTACCGACAACGGGCCCCATCGCATAGATCCGGTAGAGAAGCTGCAGGGAGGTGATAACTTTAGAAACTGGATGTTTTTCATCAAGGGGACGCTTGACGCTGTCCACCTACTGGACTTGATCAAAAGCAATATTCCACATCCACAGGACCAATACCTCTATCGGAGTACGCCTGACCATGCTCTATGATTTGCTTCTGAATCAACCATTTTCGATTCATTCTTCCTATGCACCAAGAACGTGCCTGAGAAGAAAGCGCTATCATTACTGCAACGAGTCTCTGATACATTTGCAAGAGGACAAGGCAATCTGTGCTACGCCCACGGCAAACTACTTGCATCGAAACTAGGAATTTGCACACGGAGACTCACGATGAGCTGACACGCAGGTTGCAGGCTGTTAGTCTTAACCAGTCACGCTTCGGGGACACGAAAGCCTCCGATGATCATCATAACTGGTTCCGGCGAGGAAACAGGCCTGCGCGGCCAGAGATGCTCTCGGCATATACAAGTTCCAGCATCAACCCGTCTTGCCTGGGGTCACAAAGTTCAAGCCCGCTACCTTCTCAAACTTCGCTCTACCTATCTAGTAGCTTCGGGTGTGTATCTTTTGCTCAGTGTCCTCATCCCGAAATTCCTTGGCCACATCCTTGACGAAGGCGTCCCAGTCATGTCTCTTGTACGAAGCCAATGCTGACATCCAATGACCTATCCAGGTGTTACAGTAATCCGGGAACCGTTCGAGTATTTGCCGATCATAAACGAAACAATAACCCCCCTGATGAGCATCGCTGATGGTCTTAGTCGGATGCCGACACGCCTTACGACTATTCCAAAGGCGCTGGCCCTGGACTGTTTCGTTTAGAGCTGATTGAGACGGGACATACCCCTTATTTGTACCAGATACAGCCCTAGGGCTCCAGCTGTAGGCATTGTTTGCACAGGACCAGACGGCATTAAGTTGTCATCTTGATATCCCAAAGGAGGTACGATGCCTTTTTCTTGCTGCCTTGGCCAAGTATAGTTGGACAGTAAACATGAAACAATAACCTGTAGATATGTCTGACATCGAAGAAGTAGATGCGTATTAAGTAACGAAGAGGCAATTGCCTAGCACTTCTGCTTAACTCTGGTATTTCTGAGAATCAAAATCATCAGCGTATCTTTCATCTCTTTAGATTCAAGCAATAACTCCACCTTTCCCTTTTACAGCAAAGCAGAATCACTGCTTTCTTTCGCATCTGACTCATTTGACTTATCAACACTAATGTCAAGGAGTTGTTCGACCTCTCAATATGTCTTGGGTCAGTTGAAGCGTGTTTCCCGGGGAAAGCAAAGCCCAGAATCACAGCTGCTAATGATTGGTGGCATTGGAGTGCTGTGCATCCTCTCGAAAAAGCTATTGATGAGGTTCACCAAGCTGAAGAGACTTACTATCAGCATCAACCTTTGCAAGACATGAATGGGAATATGTTCATACCTTCAATGGGGTATTTAAATAGCTGCTTTCTTTGATCTTCCTCCTCTTTCACAAAATTGAAATCAGTCACTCTTGAGCTGGACATGGATATGGCTGCAGAGCTGCTCAACGATGTCCCACAAGATCAGATGAATAAAATCGCCCTCCCGTCGTGAAGGATTATTATCGCTCCTGGGGTTGTGCGATTGGGATAATTCACACAATTGCAAAATGCGAAGTGAAGAAATCCTGGGAAACGCTTCGAATGTCCACTCTCTGTTTTGTCTCATCCTGTCTTCTCTGGACCTCTTCCAGAAGATCTGCCGTCGCTTTCGCATTTGTTGCAACGCTTTCTAGGCCTCTGATCGCGTTGAGAATCCATTTTCGATCATCTGGATTCTCTTCTTCGGAGCCCCACATCAGCAAGGGCCATAAGAGATTCACAGGTAATGGTTCGTCCGTGTCACCCATGAGGTGGGAGAGCCGCTTGATATTCGCTATTGCGTTGGTAACGTCTTTAGTCCGGGGAAATTGCTTGTAGGCCACCCTGTGGAGGTGTATCAAGGATGCATAATAATTCGCGAGATATGTTCTGAAGCTTCGTGTTATTGCTAGTGCTAAGTTCTTGGCTAGGTGCTTCTCAGTGAGATTTCCGGCGACGGCGTGATCCATCAGTGCCGGTCTCTGGCCATATAAAGCATGCAGATCGCGCGATATTTGTGCCGCGATAGCCATGACCTCCGTCTCGTCTTCCACGGTGCCTCTGCTCCGATGCCAAGGGTCAATTTTCGTAATGCGTCCGACAAATGACTGGACCTTTTGGTAAAAGACAACTCCCGGGTGATAGAGGACATCGAAAAGGATTTCCTCAATCTCGGTATCTAGCGTTTCAGACTCGTCCGCTTGAGCAGGTGCTGGCGACGATGCGAAAACAGTCTCATCGTCGTCAGCCAAGAATAACCCTTCTCCGCCGGCGGTAGAGACTGCTCTTGCATCCAAGAGTCGTATCCATGAGATCAGTCTCCTCTCTGGTGATGTGTCAGCTGTCTACTAAGAACGGGGAAATGCTTCATAGTACTACCTGCTGCGGTAAAGGAATTTTTTCCAGAGTTGTGTATCAAATGATACGCCTCTTTTAGATTCGCATGGGCTTGGGGCAGCTTCTGGGTTAGGAGCTAAAAAAAGATTTAGCCATGTCACTTATAGAAATCTGTAGAGTCTGACTCACATCGGCATAAGTTAGCAAGAAGATGGCGGCTAGAAAATGTTTAAGCTCTTTCTGTCGTCCGCCACTAGCGTTTCCCGCTCCTAGAGCTGTGTGAAGCTCTCGAGATGCGCTGTCATAAAATGGTTGGTAATCAATCTGGGTTCCACTTTGGGATCTTGACAATTGAAAGGCTGAAAAGGCCATGACGGCAAGCCGAACCATGGATGATTCTGAGCACATGGACGCAAAAAATGCTCTGGTGGTTGACAGTTTGGGGCCTATCTCTACAGGAGCCAGTATTGGAGGCATGAAAATCTGCAGGAACGAGTTCACCAGGTATCCGTCGTCCATGGAGACAGGACTTTCTTCGGATGAAAGGTGTGTAGTCGTGGAGGCAGTCAGGACCCTCTCTTCACGTAGACCGGGCTCAGCACTAGCTATAGCATTTTGCGGACTTCTTATGCCCCGCGTAGGATTCGCAAGTGTTGGAGGATTCCACGCTCCGCCCATTGATTGAGGGAGGAGTTCTTGAGGCAATGGAGCCGTCATGCTGTAATCTGGCCAAGAACTCGGCGACAATAACATGGCTTCATCCCATGTTGAATTAAAAACAGCACTAAACTGGGAGGAGCCAAAGTTTCCCAAAGGCAGGGGTACCGAATGTGCCTGGTCGAGTTGCCCCGGTTGAAGTTGGGCGGAAGAGTTGGCATTTCTTTGAATTGGTACTCTATTCCAGGTGCAGTCCAGATTCAACCTCTCACAATGGGAGCATCTCGGCTTCTGTTCGTTGCATCTTACTTTCCGTCGTCTAGAGACATCATTAGTCTAGATTCTGTGTAGGGCCAGGAGCAACAGGCAACCCACCTGCAAGCGTTGCAGCCGTTCTTGGACCGAGCAGGCCGAGGTGTCGGATTACTAGCTGGACTCTGCTCTTGAGGACGAGGGGACATGAGATAGTATTGTTTGTCCAAGCAAAGAGGATAGGCACTTGGGTACGAGACATTCGATGCGTGACATTGGAAATTCCGTAGTGCATCGAGAAAGGTCCACTGATAGGGAGCTGGCTGAAGACTTCTGACCACGTGACATCATCCATTCAAGACCTTATTGAATATCTAATAAGGTTGGCTCTAGCGGACTATGAGGCTAGTAATAACTTATTGCTTGCCATCTGATATGATACTATACGATTGGTAGGGAGTTCATGGATAATCTTTGTAATGTTTTGGAATCTGTGGATGTCTGGCACACCAAAGGATATGCTCGAAATAAATGAAATGTCAGAGCCCAACAGGCGGCCTCCCGACTGCGGGATCCTGCTCACCGCCAGCTTTAATCATCGCAGTCCATTGAGGTCTATATATACTGTACGCCTCATGGAGCTCGCAGTTCTCCTTTCCTTTTGACCATCATCGGCTCATAGATAGCCGAATAGATTCGTCTTCTCCATAGAGCCTTCTGAGAGGTTCTGAGCCCGATTTGCCCTTCCTGACGATGCTGGTTTAAAACGCCGTTTCGTTCAAATCGCACCTCGTTACACTACTCAGAGGCCCCGAAAGAACGAACAGACACTATGTCGTCCATCGCCAATCGTACACAAGCTACGAATCTCCCAAACAACTCTCCCGATCGCATTGATGCGATAGAAAAGCTTCGGGGACGAGAAAACTTCGAGAATTGGATGTTCCTCGTGGAAGGAACGCTCGATGCTGTTCATCTCCTCGATCTCATCAAGACTGATATCCCACGTCCGCAGCGAACAGATCCTGCATATAGTTGTTGGGAACACCTCTCCCTACAGGTTAGGAACTGGCTAATCACCCAGATTCATTCATCCATAGTCACAGAGCTTCGATTTTCTGCAGACCCAAAGCGCTATGCAGACGAAGTCTACGACGCAATCAAAAGGATCATAATTGGCCATGGCCAAACGCAAGCGCGTTTAACCTATTGCCGCGCCATTCAATGAAACGCGAGCATTTTGGCACCGTCGATCAATACGTGACAGCGTTCAAATAGCAGGTGCAGCTCTGCACTTGGCTTAAGCTCACGATCACCCCCTTTTGCGCCACCATACTCCTCCTTGGAGAACTCAAGAAGGAACTCCCTAGTTGGTGCAATAGTATGGAGATGTCATTCAGAGATGACCAAGCCGAAACGATGACCGAACACGAATGGCATCGTATATGTCGACTAGCACAAGATTAAGGCAGAGATCTCGACTATAGATGAATCAATCTGGGTGGTTTGCCAGTTCTTAACCTGTAGGGAGAGGTTTTGCCCAAAGACTGTACGCAGGATTTGTTCGCTGCGGACGTGGGATACCAGTCTTGATGAGATTGAGGAGATGAACAGCATCGAGCGTTCCTTCCACAAAGAACATCCAATTCTCGAAGTTCTATAGAGCCTTCTGAGACGGAATCATATGAGGGATTGGTCATGTTTCTCCAAGCGGTACTCTGTAAAGTCCAAACGAAAATCCTTAGTCGATTCTCTTTCCTCTCTCATATCCAGGCTGAAAGAATCCATGCTCTCTATGATATCTAGTCTAAAGACATATCACCGAAAGTGATTTACAGTTTCTGCTCAATGGGATCTAAAATGGACACTTGATTCAGTATCCACTTCTTCATCTCCTCGCCCGAATATTTCGGATACGGCCGTCGGCAATCCGCGCTGTCTTCGGGGTAGCCGAGCTTCTTTGCGACAACCCATTTAGTCCCATTTATTCCAGACTTTGCGAATCCCCATTCGGCAACGGCCAGTTGTTTCTGCAGCGCCTGAGCTTCTTCCGTCTTTCCAGATCGGTAGAGGTTGTATAGCTTTACGCAGGTCTATTGAACTGTATCAGCAAAGACTTGCAACGAGATATCGTCACAGACGTGCTCACCTTTGGGAATAAGTTCGCAACCCCAGTGATACATCCCGTTCCGCCAACGGACAGTGCAGGAACGAGCCAGTCGCTCTGACCAGCTAGAGCGCAGAATTCCGAGGCGTCGAAGGCGGCAGCAATCCTTGCAACTTTCGCAATACCACCACACGTGAGTTTCACGCCCACGATGTTCTTGTGTCGACCCAGAGTATCCAGCATCTCCGAGTTCACATCTAGTCCAGCCACCACACCGGGAAAGTTATAGATGACGATGGGAATGGGACTGGCGTCTGCCACTTCTTCGAAGAAGGCAATAATGGCTGCCGGGACCATGGCAAAGTGGAAATAGCTGGGTACAAGGACCAGAGCGGCATCCGCTCCAGCTGCCTTTGCGTCAACCGTCTGATCGATCACGTCCCGTGTGCAGCCGGCACTACATCCCAGTACTATAGGAATATCCGCGCGACCTAATCGATGTGCGATTTTCCGGGCCTTTTGAACGAGCTGTATCTTCTCCGCCGAGGTTAAGGCTGCGGCTTCTCCATTTGTGCCGGCTATCACGACTGAGAGCAAAGTCAGTTGAAGACGGCGTCGATGCAAATTCAAACGGTCGAATACTGACTTCCATGGAGGCCGGACGAGATCAGAAACTCAAAATGCTTCTCTTGGACTTCCCAGTCTATCTCTTGCCGGGCATCGTTCTTGAAGAATGTGAGCGATGGCACATGAACACCGCCAGGGAAGGCCATGGCCGATGCAGGGTGGCCGTTCGTAACGGTCATGGCTCGTTTGAAGGCAAATAATTCTAGGAATCTGGATCAGGGAGAAGGCCACAAAGCGAGCGTTTAATGGATTGGCGGTTTGACAGGGGTTCTAATATATTTCCCATATCAGAAGCCCCATCGTGCACGGTAGAAGTACAGAGCAGAAGAGGGATATCCTGTACTTCAGGAAATTCTGCACCAGCTTCCAAGTTCCCACCGCCGAGTTCTGTCCACATGATTCGCAGCGACATGTTCGCCATCGTGCACCGACTACAGTACTGTAATTAATCATCAAGAATCCAGCTTGATACGCTGATGACCTCGGCTGTACCTGACCAGAGGGTTCCATTCCACCTTGGGGAGGTAGCGTTGCCAACCCGAGTGAGTTCCAATCTACGAAGATTATCGATGGACCAGTCTTTAGCCGTAGCATTTGCCGATCGGCTGCACTAGTATATATTCGCACTAGCGTAGCCGACGAGTTCGCTTTCAGTCGTCCGCGTAGCCGACAGCATTGCTCCGTATAGTTATAGTTATGTCTTGCCTTCGAAAACCAACCCCACCGGGTCTTTCTCCACGAGGTCGACAGGGAGGGCCTGGACCAGTGTGCCTTGGGATACCCCATGGGGTCGGGTTCGTGGGCTGACGACGACGTTGACCATTTGACCATCCAATGTCCGACGCTCCATGCTCCACTTGTTCGTGGTGTCGAATCTAGACGGAAGAGGTCTTTTAAAGGACGCCGAATGCCCAGCAGAACAGCATCTTCGTAGTTTCCAACTTTCGCATGCTGTTGCTTGCTTTCGACACACGCAGGTTCCTCCTATACTGTACTAGAATCCAACTCCAACATGACGGGTTTCGCACGTGCAAAGGAGGACAGACCCACGCCTCCAGAAGTCGTACGTCTCCCCTCAAGTCCCTTTAGCCAACCGTTTCCTAATGTCCTCAGTACAACTGGAGAGTCTATGCTGCATCTCTTGTGATTTCGATGGGGGTTCTGGCATACGGCTACGACTCGGCCTTTATTGGCACGACCATCACGCAGAAGAGCTTCATGCGTGATTTTGGCCTTGTCCACATGAGCAAATCGGAACAGGATGCAGTGTCGAGCAATTTGACTAGTATATGTACGACGACGAATATCCCGTGCAGAAGATCTTCGCGCCAGTGCTGACTTTGCGGTGGATAGACTCGGCCGGAGGCTTCTTCGGCGCCCTCTTCATGTTCTTTTCTCTCGAACTGCTTGGACGAAGGATGACGGTCATTCTATCAGACGCGATATTTATCATTGGAGCGTAAGTATCATGTTTCACCGTTCCATGGATCACAATAAATGAAACTCTTGTTCATTAACTTCCTCTAGAATTCTTTGCACCGTTCCCACGCATCAACTCGGCATGATCTACGCTGGACGGCTTTTGACTGGTCTTGGTGTCGGTGGAATTGCGGCAGCATCACCGATCTATATTGCGGAGATTTCTCCGCCCGCCATTCGAGGCCGCCTTACTGGATTGTATGTGAGCAATTCTTCTTGGGCAGACGTTCTTTTGAACTAATGTCCCTCTAGCTTTGAGTCGTTCTATCAGACTGGCGCGGTCATTGGATTGTAAGTGAATCTTTCCCGCAGTCGCGCTCTCAATGACTCACTGTTGCAGTTGGATCAACTACGGCATCGTCCATAACATCGACCCAACTAAATCAATTGCGTGGAGGATTCCAAGTAAGCCTCGCACCACCGAATCTGTGGAGCGCACGCTGACCTACGTGATTCCAGTGGCTGTCCAACTCATCCCCGCTGGTCTTCTCGCCCTGCTGATCCCGCTCCTCAAAGAGTCTCCCACATGGCTCCTTAAGAAAGGTCGAGAGGAAGAAGCCTACCGCGTCTACAGTTATATCCGCAACCTACCCATCGACCACCAATACATTGCCGAAGATGTCGCTTTTGTCAAAAGCCAGATCCAAAATGAACGCGCTCTCAGCACGGGCGGCAGCCCAAGCTTCTCCGCATTTCTGAAAGGCGCATGCAAAGAAGCTCTCATGAAGGGAATGAGGAATCGCTTCGCCCTCGTCTTTTTGATGTTCATGTGGCAGGCATGGTCCGGTGCAGCGGCTATCAACTACTGTGAGAATAATCATCTTTTATGCTCATTCCTCTTCTTGCCTGATCCTCTTGCTGACAATTTCTTTTTTTACTACCTAGATTCGCCCACAATTTTCACCTCGATTGGTCTCACGGACGTCACTCTTTGGACAGGAGTCTACGGCCTGATCAAGGCAGGCGGCTCCATCATCTTCTTTGCTTGGTTCATCGACTCCTACGGCCGCCAATGGCCCTGGATTGTCTCCTCCATTATCTGCGCTCTCTGCCAATACTATCTTGCCGCCTACATCGCCATCGGCAAGCCGAAACTTGGTGTTCCGCAGTCCGCCTCCACAATCGCCGGCGGCAAGGCCGCAACAGCCTTCATCATGATCTTCGGGGCGACGTGGAGTTTTGGCGCGAATGGACTTCCGTGGATCATTTCGGCTGAAATCTTCCCCAGCTCGCTCCGATCCATTTCGGGTCCTTTCGCCGGCATGTCTGTGTGGTTGTGGACGTACGTGGTTACGAAGGCCCTGCCCAGCATGTACACGAGTATGGGATATGGAGTTTACATTTTCTTTGCGACCGCACTTCTTGCTGCCAGCGTGTATGCCTTCTTTTATATCCACGAGACGAAAGGTTTGCGTATGGATCAGATGGATCGGCTGTTTGGATTCACGAGGGTGGAAGGAGGGGCATTGGCTGCCGAAAAGAATGTGGAGGATTTGAGAGATGAACCTAGCGAGGAGGGAAACAGAGAGGCGAAGTCCGATGTACTCCAGGTTGAGGTTGCTTAACGAGGTCCTTCATGAGTTTCATTTTTGTAATATAATCAATCAATCACCCGTCTGTCTACAGACCGAACGGTGGTCGATGCTCCAGAATCCTACAGTGACTTTCTCGACGTCGTTCTTGCTCTTATCAGTATATTTGAAATATTTAGTTTCCCAAATCTCAAACACTTTATTATATGAGAGATGTAATATAACTAAATTCTCTCCAAATATTATATTAGTTGCCTTCTTTATAGAGAGACCCATGTCAAATCATTAGAGTGGCACTGCATGGGATATTATCCCTTACCTTGATAGATCATGGCGTCAAATCTAATGCAGACTACCTGCTAGAGAGACTGGGTACCTGCACTTTCTTGAAAGGCGTTGGACCATTGTCTCTTGCCTGAATGTGTCTGGAGTCCTGGTTTTGCTGTATCATTATACTAAGAAACATGGATATAATCTCCTGAAGTTAGATTCAATTCTCAATCATAGATATCCATATTCCATAATCTGTGTCCTGTTGTCCTCTTCAACGGCTCACTAGCCGCATCCAAACAGTACAGTAGGGATGCTGAAATATAAATATGCCTCTCATCCTACCGAATGTTCGTATACTAGTTCTATCGCGTTTCTGTTGGCGCGGATTCTTTTCATTTCGTAAAAAAAAATTCAAACCTTCTCTCTATATGCGCGCTTCGCTTAAAGAAAAAAAAACATACCGCTCTATTTATCATCAATACAAACCGACCTGAGATTCAGAAGGTCTAGCAAAATTAGGAAGACAACGGAACATTCATAGCTCAGCGAGTACACCGCCCGCTTCGGCGAATTTCCGCTGATACTCTTTCAGACTTGCCCACTGGCGTAATTCTTCGTCGTCACGTTCATGGTCGTTCACATAGCTCATCGATCTGCCGTTCATCTGCGGACTCCCAGCGGACCCAGGAGGAGTAATCCGCTCGAGACGCATGAGGATATCGATGAAAGCACGGAGATAAGACTCTGCTTCCGCCAATGTGAGCGGTTGAGGTCCTGTACCGGAGTCTTCTAGAGTGGCTGTTTCTAGTGTTGGATGGGGCAGATTAAGTAAAGTAGAGGCAATCTGGCGGAGCTTCATTGTCTGGAGCCGGGTGGGGCTTGTTAGATATGAAGAGAAAGTGTAGGGATAGTGGAAGAACTTACGAAACTAGCCCCGTTTGGCTCCATATTTATCTCATTGACGGACTTCACGAGTAAAAACAGGTCGCGGACGACTAATCGGCGCTCTTCCGCCATCATTTTCCCAATATAGTCTCTTTGTGCATGGATACTAGCTGGGCCGAAAGTTTGTGATGCATCGACCTCGGTGTTGACTGCGGTTCCTGGCGTGGTTGGAGTCGTCTGCTCATGGGACTTCCGCCGGAACGCTTCGTAAAGGCTCCAATATTTGTCGACCAGATAAGACCGCGTGGTCAATTGGCTGGCGTAGATGTTGGCTTTTTGAATTTCATATTGAATCTGTCGACGCTCCCGGGCACACAGGTCCTCAGACGCGAGATCTTGTTCCATATCCCGCTGCACAGGATCTGGATGGGAAGCGTGGCTCAGCCGCAGAGCCAACTCTTTCGGGACATCGTTAAGTGCTGATTTGGCCTTTTGCAGGCATTCCCAGATTATGGACCGCTGTCGTTCCCAATCAATGGGGTTTTCACTACCAAACGCAGCCTCCCAGGCCGACAGCGAGTTATAAGAGATGAAAACCCGCACGTTGGCGTTGAAGCCGACAAGCTTCGAGACGGTACCGGCTGGTTGAGCTTCGACATGGGTCGAGGTAATATACTCGTCATCGATCTCCAGAGGTAACGGAGGGTACCGCTCAGACGGGGTCTCTGGAGGAACGTATGTTTTAGTGTCCCTGGATCCCAGTTGCTGTAGCGTTTGGAAACCGACGAGAGACACATAGAACAAGCGCCGTCCGAGTTCTTGTTCTATGATATCGACTTGTCCATCAACCCCACCACTGAGCAAGCTTTGCGACGCATTAGACGCAGACGACAGCGGGCTTGTTGGCCAAAAGGAGGAGACCCGTGACGGCAGTCGGCACAAGTCATAGACTTGTAGCATTGTCCGGCATTCAGCGATGTAGATACGACACCTGCGCATGTCGTAAATATAACCCGCGCAAAGACCGAGGAAGTAGCTGATTGCTGCGTCGTAGACGGTGGCATTCCGGTCGAGATAACCGGTGCCGCGAGCTTGGACAGCTACATCATGGCATCTCTTGACCAATGCCACGGAGTGCGGAAACGCAGATCTTTCGGCTTCTGTGTTCAGACGGAGCCTTGGTCGTCGTGGAAAGGAGGCGACCAGAGTCCCAATCATAGAGGCCACCAGGGCCAAGAAAGTGCGATTAGTTGTATCTTCTCTCCGCTCAAAGGCGGCACGGAAAGTGGGCTCATGAGGAATCGGGACTAAAGGATGGATATACGTAAAGAAGTCATCGATGAGAAGTCGTAAAGTTGGCAAAGAACAGATGCTTTCCGCGGAGACAGCAACAGGTGCAGGATTCACCGAAGGCACCAGCGGAACGAGTGATGCATGGTCTGATGGGCTAAGAGAGACCCCTGGTGGCGTGTCCAGCTTCTGCTTCTTCAGCGCCTCTGCATGGCGGTTAGGGGGACCCCGTCGTCTACTTGGTCTTTCATAAGTGCAAGGGATGTCCAAACTTGCGCAGGACCGACATGGGGGTCCACTCTCATCACACTGTAAATTTCATCAATCCCACGTTCAGAGTAGACATGTATGAGGATTTCATACCTTTACCTTGCGGATACTGCAGGCGTCGCAGGCCTTCCGTAGTCTTGTTTTACTTTCCATTGACATGTAGGTGGAATCGTGAAAACTTCCATGATTCAAACCATGATCATTTGCAAGGTTTCTGATGCCCTTGAAGGAGTAACCAAATGGGCGGTCTCATCCCATGCGATCATCCAGAGAATGGTTGGTTCCTGAAGACTCTGTCGGCCCGTCTTGCCGAACAACGACGAATGGGTGGGCAACGTCTGAATCGAATTATTCTCCACTCTGCAGAATAAGTATTTCGTTGGACGACAGATGAGAAGCAAGTCGACTTATGAAGGAATCCAGATTGCTGGCATAACAATCTGACCGATATTCTCAAAGACCGAAACTGGAGGATAGCTATCTGTTTGGTAATGTTCGACGCAGCAGCGAATCATTGACTACACTGCAAATCAGCTAGTCAAGGGTGTTGGATCGACCTCACAGCAAGGCAACATGAAACCACCTTAGGCCTGTTCACAGACAGGGATGACTTGTAGCCTGCGCGTCCTGTCGACGGCAGTTTCCACCTCTTTCGTGCTTTCTGATCTTCTCTCCAAGGGTGGTGGGGGAACAGGAACGCGGTAATGCTCAAGTCACGCCGCAAACCATCACGCGTCTCACGTGACGGGAAACTTCGACCGCCCTGGAGCTGTGGACCGAGTGTCTGGAGCACACTTTTTCTACTGCACGGACATGTAAACAATGATACTACAGACAGTGTGCAAAGGGCACTTGCATACAAACAACCTGGCAGCATTTACACCAATTGTGCAGAACTTCAGGCGCGCAGGGCGAAGATGTGTGTGTGTGTGAGAGAGAAACAGGTACAGGATTTCTTGTTCTAGTGATCATTGACTAGCGACTTGTCTCGATTCCATTTCATGTCGAAACCGAACAAGACGAAATGAGACAAATTATCGCCATTTCAAAATGTCGAGAGTTCACAACTAAGTACTACTAAATAGTCATGCGCAATCCCACCATCAATATTGACCGATAACTAATTCAGTCATTCTATCTCGGATCATCGTGGTAGTCGTAGCTGACAGGTGTTTCGTGCCTCCGTTCTAGAAGCCCACGCTTCTCTTCAATCTCAGCTGCCCAAAGCGCGGACCCTGCAGCCGTGGACAACAAGAAGAACATGGAGAATACAGGAATCAACTGAAGCATCAAGGCAACAGTGCCAAAGCTGCCTTGTGTCAGTAACGCGCATTGGGAATACGGAGTGTGAAGCGAACAGCGACAGCGATAGAAGATCATGGACATCATGAGAACTTACGTTGTGTATTGCAGGTGGCGCCTGCGAATACTCTCCTTCCGTTGCTTCTTCGTCAGATCCAACAAGTGAAAATATCTCCAATGGTGAAAAGGCCCCGCTCTGTAACCAGTCAATACAAGGAACATCGGTGTCCCCGCGACGGGGATAAAGTTCAACGGCAGCAGCACGATAAACTCCACAATCTGTCTCAGTGAGAACGGAGCGTAGACTGCGCTTGTGGTAGGTTTGCCTAAGCGTCGGACGCGGTCTTCTTCATGCGGATACAAGACCCTCGAGGTAGTGACCAGCTCTTCATGGCCCTCTCTCACGAGCACAGCGTCGAAGATGTCGACCAATGTCTCATCGACAAAGAAGGCTTCAAAGAGCGCCTGGACAATGGCTGCTCCTTCACCTAGCACCAAGAAGGCGCCGTTGATCCAGGCGCCTGCACCTTGGAAGATGGCGAGGAAGGCAACCTGCGGCAGGTATGTGAAGAAAAAGAGCAGGGTGTAGATGAACCCTGAGAGCAGCGCGATCGGCAGTAAGCGCGCGCGAAAGAGCGGCCATAGAAAGCGATGCAATGCAACGTAGTAGATGCCCTAATTCAAACATTAATGTTACTGTTGCATGGGAACGCGAGCAGGCAGCAAACAACATACTCGAAGGGGGTACAACCAAGCAGCTCTGGTAGGGTCCCACAGCCGGGATCGCTCAGTGGGATTCCGTACTATTAACGGCATGGTGCACAGAGTATGTTGGAATTAGAGATATACCAGTCCGATCAGGAGAGAAGAGATGCCGTTGAGAGTATTAGCTATTATTGTTCTGAATGAGGCGATGAAGGAGCATTGTTTGATGATGGAAGGTCGGATGCTTATCTTCTTATCGATAAGCAACTCTTAGTGCGGCTATAAAATCTCGGCTGCCCACAAACGGCACGTATTTTCCTTCTTTTCTTCTTCATACATAAACTACCCTCCTTATTCACTCTGAGATCCACCACTTCTTCGATGGATCATCCTGGAGGGGAAACAGGAGGGGAGAAGGAAATCCTCGCTGCTGACTTACCCCAGACTCTTCTCTTCTGCATGGAGCGTTTGGAAATATTTACAGCGAGACATTTTTTCATCCCTCAATAAAAACTATCTGTTCATTTTCCAGATATATATGCACCTAGTACAAGCTGTAACCCATTTGTGTCCCTCACTATGGACGTGCGTCATACTGATCATTTGCGGTGCTTCTCAATCTCATCCACGATCTTCTCCAGATTGTTCACTATCGCCGTTGGCTTCTGATCTGGTACGCATCCATCCGTCCATCCTCGACCAGCTCGGTCCACCCAAATGGCGTTCATACCAGCGCTTCTGGAGCCAACAATGTCGAAGGGATTCCCACTGATCAGCCACATATCCGCCATTTGAGACTCAGACTTGCCCATCTTCTGCGCAAGATGTTTGTAAGTAGCCGGCGCGGGCTTATACTGCTTCACATCGTCAACAGTGACAATGTCTCGGAAAAGTTTGGCATGCGGCGACAGATCTTGTGAATGATACACCGAGTTCGAGACCATGGATTTGGTCCCGTTAGAGAAAACCACGAAGTCGACGGTTGGGATGGCCGCCAGTCGCTTCAGTGCTTGGTCCACGTCGGGAAATGTAGACAGGCTGTCGTAGGCTTCCATGAGACTTTCAATGTCCTTTTGGTTCAGTTTCTCGCCGTTTTCTGCGAGCGCGTGCTGGAGGGAGTTGCGCGTGATGTCTGAGAAGGATTCGTAGCGTCCTTCCAAGTATGAGTCTCCCAGTTAATTTGATCCAGTCGTTTTTCTGGATTGAGGTTCAGAGGTATCATACCCATGCTGTTCAGTCTCCACGTATATTCAAGCTGGTATCGTCTCCATAACGAGGAGATGGACTGTGCCTTTTCCTGGCCAAAGTGCTGTGCGAGCTGTTTGGCAATGGACTCGGTGGAGAGGAGAGTGCCGTACAGGTCGAATGCGACAATGATCTTCTCTGCCATTGTCCCCTTTACAACTAGAATGTGAGTACCCCTTTGTTCAGCAAGTGATCAATCAAAGAGATGGTTCAATCAAAGATGGTGAATCAGGCGGTTGGATAATGCCGATCCAGGTCGACCTGTATGTCATCCCATGCTACGGCAAGCCATTACCGCCACTCTGCAAAAAAGAAGTTTTCATGATTTCTGCCAGCAGAACTTGAAGCTGTACATTATCAACCTCGTAAAAGTGCGTGGTTATATTAAGCATTCTATGGTTAAGCATCCCCATCATTGACCATCCCATCATCAAGCAAATCATTGAGCATATCATCAAGCATATTCATTAAGCAAATTATCGAGCAGTTTTCATTGAGCGATTTTCATCAACCAATTTTTATTAAGTGATTTTCATCAAGCATATCGTTAAGCAAATCATTGAGCATATCATTAAGCATATCATCGAGCAAATCATCAAGCATATCATCGAGCATTTTTATTGAGCATTTTAATTAAGCATGCCTAGAGAATAGGGGCAATCATGCTTAAAGAAATACTTAATGATATGGTTAATGATATTCTCAATAATATGCTCGATGATGGGATGCTCAATGATGGGGATGCT